>JALBCR010000661.1:0-181004 GCA_030710515.1 Abscondita cerata
TCAGTAGCACTTCGTTCAGTTACGTATTGCTCTTAACCAATGTAAAACTTTCATTCGTCCAACTGTAACCGTATAAGCGTTATTTGCAAAAAAACTATAACCACCCAATTCGGTTTTTCCAGATATCTTCGTAACCATTGGAATTTAGCCGGTATAAAAACAGTTTATTAATTTGCTTTAAATTGCGCAACTTTTCTAATTTAAGCGATTTTGTATCTAATACCGTTTCCGAGATCCCCATGCTGTTCATTCTTATGTGGGACAGTCATGTTAGTACCTATACCAAATACAAGAACATATGTTGAACGTAGCTTAACGATTATAAAAAAAAATTTTTTTAGTTAATGTAATGGATATCTGTAGAGAATATATGTTTTTGCGATCTAAGAATATTTCTCACAAGAAGCTGTTTCTGTGCTATAGGAATTTTATTTTCTAATACTGGAGGCAATCTTGGTATGGTCCAACATCATGGTCGATGGAAATTGACAACTGTGGCACAAGGCTATGTTGAAGAGCCAATTTTGAGAATAATGGACATTGCTAAGAAAATACTGGGTAAAAATGCGGAAACAAAAGTCAATGTTATGGTGTATTACTTAGAGAAAAACAAATTGAATTAATGTGGAAACAACATTGAAGTGACAAAAAAATTAAAGCAAAATAAAGTTTAATATAAATGGTAACGTAAAACTCGATAAATTATTGTATGTGAGATTTCTGTTTTATATACAATTGTAGTTTTATGTAGGTACTTAGACAATGTATTTTTTAATGTTCAATTTTCTGTAAATTGTTGAATTATATAAAAACAATTTAATTATTTACTTATAAACCCACTAGTGTTTTATATACTTCATAATTCAATCAAAATCATTATTTTTATGACCTCATAATGAATAGGTTTTGGATGATAGTTTTTATGTATCAAGGCACTAAAGTTTAATTTTTTATGACGAATGTGTTGCAGAGGCGATAGCTGTGGCAAATAAAACACGTGAGGCGTAGAAAGCAACTTTAGTGCCGAGGTATATAATATATATTTTCAAAATCCCAAAATTTAAAAAAAGTCGGTCAATTTTATAACGTTTTTTAAGGAGTAAATGTAATCTGCTGTTTTAATCTTTATGACAAATATTTACACCGCGCATGCGTGATTCTAAAATTTACATACATTTTACACATTTCTACCGGCAAAAATGTAAACTTAAAAATCGTCTTATAATTAATTACTTCTTGGCCTCTTTACGCGTAAACGTCAAATTAACATTGAAACTACATAACCTGATTACGTCATGATTACGTACAGTGCACGCTCAGCGTGCGTAAATAATACCAAAATCATCCTCCCCTTAAGGTATATTTGTCAATAAAAATTGTTTTTATAATTACTGCAAAAATATGTTTACTAAATCAACAAATACACAACTTTTTTTACTGTTAAATGGTAAGAAATAATGTGATTTGGAATATTTTAGTTTCATGTAAATGATTAGCGCCATCTTATGTATTGTAAATTACAGGTCACTTCACGACCGATATTGACAGTTGACAGCAAAATATTTGTTAATTTTTACCATTTAAAAATCGTCGTCCAAAAAAGTATAATACAAATCTTGTGCGTTAAATTATTTTACAGCGCTATAAAAGATAATTTTCCGCACGCGAATGTAAATAACTATTAGTGCTGATTTTATTTACTTTACTGCCGATTTTTTACTACATTAGTGACTATTTAGGAAAAAAATTCAAATGATATAATATTGAATTGTTTTTTTTATAAACAAGCAAATTTTGTTTAGTTTCTTGTTATATCGTTTATACTGTGAGCGGCATAAGTAACGAATAAATTAATTTTCGATGTTATTATTCCTTTTACAACAACATAAATTGACGTGTTTGGCATTTTTCACAAAAGGAATAATAACGCCAGACTGATGTATTTGTTGCTTATGTCGCTCACTATATATTTACCAGGAGTTATTGCAATCTTGATAATGCGTAACCGAGGGAGTTATAGCACAAAAATAACACCTACAATTGAAAGAGTAAATACAAAAGAAAATGCATTACATACATAAGAAATCTGACTGAAATCATTTCCTTAATGTAAACTAAACAGTACGGCCAAATTTTACACGTGACGCAGTACCGATCTTTTAAAGTTAAAAATAAATGAATGACATGTGCACCATTAATGATAATGAAAATATGATAAAAAAATAAATAAAAGAAAACAGAAATACATAGTTTGTGCTTCAGAGTAAAATTGAATTATAAACCATTCTACTGAGACAGGAAATGGAAAAGTAAATTAAAAAAAATTAAAATCAATATTTCTGTAGTTCATAAGTACGTATAATAAATATAAAATAATGTATAATATTAGAGTAATGCAACACTTTACATGTAACTCTTTTAATTAGATAATATAGCAGTATTAAATTGTGTAACTCACACCATATAGAGAATTTCATTTATAAGTACATATACATTACATTAATTGTCCTATGTATGCTTCTACAAAAACATGTCAATGCATTATTGACTACTACCGTCTTGATGACACAGAACGCTTTGAATTTTCTTGTGTTGTATACATTTTTAAATAAAATATAGTTGTTTTTACTAAAGGACTTTACTTTACTTGAACTGATGCCAAAAAATACTAAAATTTCCCAGCAAACACTTCAAGCAATAAAAGTAGTAGGCTATGCCAATGCATTGACTCATACGTTTTAAAAGCATACGTAGGACAAAGTAATGTAATGTATACTTATAAAAGAAATTCACTGTATATTTTAAAGCAACAAAATTTAATTAGAGTTTTAAATTACACCAGTAGTGATTTTCAAAACATTAAGTCCAAATTCAATATCGTCAGCGCTGAGTGGCAAACTGCGTAAAAGTCCATTTTTATAATTTTATAGGAGAAGGAAAAAACTAAATTATCATCCCTTTCAAATCGAAACAAATATTACAATGGACAAATGGCGTTAAAAATGCTAATACTGTATATACATCTAGCAAAAAATAGTAATTAATAAAAATTGTTATAAATATTTATGTTTTTTATTTGAAAAATGAACATAGGTACTTTCCTCTGGTAACAAATGTTAAGAAATTGGAGATACGTATTTGGATAAACACCTAAACTACGCATACATCAGGAACAAAATTATTCAAATTATTACAAAATAACTTTATTTATACTGAAAAACAAACAAATACAAAAACAAAAAGTAATAATGAAACTTTATGTTATCAGCAAAAAGTTAAGTAACTATCTCGAAGAAAACGTAATCTAAGCTCAAACATCGTGGTGCTCAGGTTCTAGAGCCGGTTGTTCTTCCTGGTCTAATGGACGTGAAAAACTTTAAAGTACAGAATTAAAAATAATAAAAATACTAAAATGCAGAAGAAGCCAAATTTTAGATAGAATTATTGTACCATATATAGGGTGGTCCATTAGTGCGAGCACGAGCGATATCTCGGAAAATATTGGGTGTAGTAAAAGTTTTTTTAATAAAAGTAGTACACATTTTAAAATTATTTTTGTTTATACAGAGTGTTTCATAAAAGCGCGACATACTAAAGTTTTTTTTTAAATGAAACTACTACCCATTTTTTATTGCGAATTTGAATTTCTTGGGCAACTCTAACGTTACTTTATGTATCATACTAGGTGTTTAAAATGGACGGTTTTTGCGTTTCACTTTTACGGGAAAATTGACCTTTCGAAAAAAAATAAAGAACTCAGTTATCCTGAAATTTATCCAACTGCAATTTTGTAGGTTTATTATGCATTATATGTGCTAACTAAAGGTAGGTATTTATCATTACAACCTTACTAAGTTTTGAGTAATCAATTGTTTAAGTTGAACTCCTAAATTCTAGAATAATTTAATTTTTTCTCTAACAGCGCCACGTATTTTTTATGTACCGTTAAACGTAGAATTTTGTAAACTTTGTAATGAGAAGGTTGTGAGGTATCTAACTCTTACGGAATTTTGCGTTCTCAAGAAGTTCTCAAGAAATAACGATATACCTATTATTAATACTGCCTGAGTTGAAATTGTAACCAGTAGACAACCAAGCCTTTAAAATTTATTCTTGACGTCAACTTAATCGATGACTCCTACAGGGTGCTCTAAACTCAGAAGGCAACATGTTTAATTAAAATCATTTATAAGCTGTTTATTTTAAATAAAGCATTCTAAATTTTATTATGTTTTCTGATATATTTTTTAAGCAAATTTGTTTGGTATTGCACTTCGTATACCTCATGTAACCGTTTTAGAAGTATTTACTATTTGTGTAATTGTTGTTTTACTGCAATTTAAGATATTTAAAAAATGTATTTGCCAAGATGTATTTCGGGATTGGACTGTGTAAATTTAACTGTAGTTGCCCACATTTCATCTCCATCGTAACAAGGTTTAATAGGCCAAATACTGGAAATTTTTAAATCTCGCCGTGAAATCTCTTGTATTTACAAATTCTCGGCAAAAAAAAATTTATTTTATTACCAAACCAAATTTATTACTTGTTCTCTATATAAGAGATAAAAAAATAAGTTTACAGTTTATTAAAGCAACAAATATTGATGAACAAAGGTGAACCCATAACCAATACATAAATTATGTATCCGAACTTCTTTGACAAGATTAACTATTTATAAACCATCATTTTAAAGCATAATAAAAAAACTATTAATATTAAGAATAAAGTGTAATATGACTACAGCAGAGACTAGGTTTTTTAATATGATCTGTGAATGTCAATCTATCATCAAAAAATACACCAACATCTTTTAAGACTCTACACCGCGTTAAAACATTAGAGTCGATTCAGTACGGATACAAAATTGGTTCTGCTTTTACGGGTATAAGACATCACATTACATTTAGTGGTATTGAGTGACAAATAATTCACTTGACACCAAAAGTTGACATTTACCAGTTGCAATAATATTTTTTGAGTCGTCAGCAAATAATAACGTTTCTGATTGTATGTTTTCTGTAAAATCATTAACGAAAATTAAAAATAATAATGGTCTGATATTGGATCCTTGAGGTATTCCCGTCGTAGGTATTAAATAAGAAGACACGTAATTATTATAATGTGGTTAAAGCAACATTAGAAGTTACAGTTAACGGATTGGTAAATATACTGGCACAATCTCTAATTAAAAAACTTGGTATTTGATCCGGTTCTGCTGTGTGCTTATTTTTTAATTTTTTTTTATTGCTTTTAATACATCACCTTCACACACTCTAGAATTGAAACGGTTGGAATGTTATTGTAGCAGTAATTATTAGTAACACCTTGAGCATTATCATGTAAAACACGCTGCTAAAATATTCTTTAAAGGCTTCAACTATAGTGAATGGTGTGCTAAAAGTGTGTGTACCGTTCTGTAGTTTATTTGGAATACGGGTGCAGCCGCGTTTTGTATTTACAAAACTCCAAAAAATTTTGGATCACAAAAAATAGAACTTTCGGTTCTACTTATATACATTTTGTAAGCATTATTAATAAAAAATTTTTGTAGTTTTTCTAAGATGTTTAAATGCAAGTAAGTCACGTTCCGATTTGTATTTTTTATAGTTATTAAAATATTTTAACTTCAATTGTATTATTTCAAGTGAAAACCATTTTGGATAAGAAGAAAATTTATAATTTTTAATAGGAACATAAGAATCCATGATTTTATATAACTAGGTATATAGTATGTCACAAGCTAGATTTACGTCAGTAATGTTATGTAAAAAAGTTCAGTCACAATCAGCGAGAGCTTGATAAAAGTACGGATAATTTACTTTTCTAAAGTTATAACGTTTAATATTTTTGTTAGTAAGAAAACGATATATAGCTGTTAGTATGGATTGAATTGAAATATGTAATGCAGGATGATGATGATCTTCTAAGACGATAGGAATGTTATCATGATATACTCGACAATCAATATTACTGAGAACCAAATACAACAATCGATTATTTATATTGATAACTAAATTATATTGTTTGAGTTGGAATAAATTTTGGAAATCATACATTATTTTTGATTTTTCTGTCATTCATATCATGATTAACATAGTTGGTTATATTGAAGTCGCCTAATAGCAGTACATTACTTAAAGAAGTGACTAAGAGTTCTAACAAATCAAAAAAAATTTCAAAAGTAC
Source organism: Abscondita cerata (assembly GCA_030710515.1). NCBI lineage: Eukaryota > Metazoa > Arthropoda > Insecta > Coleoptera > Lampyridae > Abscondita > Abscondita cerata. The sequence continues at coordinate 6,189 of JALBCR010000661.1, forward strand.
TTATTTGGATGGTAGGAGGAATGTACACTAATAGAATAGTCAGTGGTATGTTATTATGATAGCTCTTACATCCTGTTATGTCTATGTTTGGAACAGTAGAGGTAAAAACATCAAGATCTATCGATTCTGTTAAGATATTATTTCTGACAGCAAGAAGAACTCCACCTCCCCAAGTTTGTTTAGTAACTTCATATTTTCTGTCGCATTTAAATATATTGTAAGATGACGGAAATAGTTCTTGATTAGATTTTTTTTTGTTAGAGCACTTTCCACTAAACTAATGATGTCGTATTCGTTATCGGACACGTAAGAATATAATAAATCTGTTTTAGTTCGTAATCCTCGTACATTTTGAAAGTAACAATGTAGGCTATTATTTGTGTTATTACTATTATTTAGTTTTTTGAACTAACAATCTTGAATAGCAACAAATGATAATGATATTTTTTTATTAGCCAAAGGAACGATTCTATTCTGCACAATACACAATGTATATTACAGGACATGTATTAGGTTTTGAGCTATCTTATACAGATACGAAACAAATTATTCTTTGAAGTCCCAGTTTTATGTTCATTGGTCACAACTCGTTCAGAAATCAACTTTTAGGGTTGCGATCGTTCTTTTGGCCAATAAAAAACTGTCATTATCATTTGTTCCTATCCAAGATTAAAATTTATTTGTATTCATGCGGAAGACTCTTTCCATCCTACCCTTAAAGAAAAATCATAGTTTTTCTATTTTTGATTTTGTTTTTACGAATATTATTGTTATTATACAAAACTACATAATTCAACAAAAATATTATTAATCATTTTTTTTTATGATTTAATGTTCAAAATAGATGCTAAGCTTTAAATAAATACATAAATTTCTTAATCTTAAATTTAATCAAGTGTAGATCACCCAGAGGTATAAAAAAATATTTTAAATTGCCTATCCTCCAATTGAACGAATATTTTTAACAATGCAATGTCACTATATTCAAAACATTAAAATCCTAGTAGAAAAAAGCATTTCAAGTTCATAAACAAGGGATATGGAGCTATAACGCGCTGCGGAAGGCCGTAATTGCGAAGGGAATTATACACTTTGCTCCCTTGTTATATACCATAAATAACTATTCCTAAAACATTAAGCAGAATCTGATGATTTCATTTTTCAAAAAACAATTTTTTATAAGGTAAATTAATTTGTAATGACTGATAATTTAGAAGTGGATCAATTTCTATTACAGGTAAGTACATTGAATTTCATTTAAATTTTTAAAGATAATAAATAAAAAGGAATACACGTAGTATTCTACGTTATTTAAAAATATAATTCTATTTAGATAAAGTACGGTATTGAATTGTAAACGTAATAAAAAAAAAAAAAATTGATACTTATCAGAGATGTGTTGGCAGGTGTTTCGGACTTACGAGCTTTGCCCTTAGTACGATATTGGTGAATACGTTGTTTTGGTTTCCAGCGAAAAATAGATAAATGGTTCCTTAATTAAATCTTCATTTTGTATCCCCAAAATCTTGCATGGAACATACAGTAAAGAGAAAATACAGCAACGAAGTTTTCACATCGGTCCGGTCGGAAGTAATGTTACGGTGGAAAGACTTTTTTTATGACTTAAATTGGCAGTTAGATACATGTCTTTTCAAAATCAGCAAAGTTTAGGGGTTAAAATTTGAATAAATTGAAATTGAAATTTATTGTTTTAGTATAAGCTTATATACTATGATTGATTTTGCGGGTCACAGGAAGTGGAAAACTGTGTGCTTATTCACGGGTGAAAGTAATGAGAAAAACTGATCAGTTGAAAGTTAATTTCATGAACTTAAATATTGTGAAACCCAATGAAGATATTGCGAAACTGAATTCGAAGAAAATTGAGAAGAAACACCGATAGTTTATGCCTAACTGCCATTATATAAAAATGGCTGCCGTGATTCGGGGGAAAGAAATATCCGAGAATAGCCGAACGCGTCTGTAAATAGTTAAATTTTCATCTTAATATAGTTTTGTATAATCTGCTCTATCATTTCTACCGCCTTTCTGACCTCTTTATTTTTGATACTACAAAGAACAAAAATTATTATAAAAATTAATATATTAAGATAAGACGAAAAGGCAAGGCCGGGAAGATAAAAGGCCCTAAGGCAAAACAAACACTATTATATAACAAAATATTAACAAAAATAAGCTTACCAAAAACTATTTTGGATCTTTTTAATAAAGATTATTACACAAATCGTGCATCAGGTTCACCGTGAAAAATGCTAACAATCAATATCGCGTTAGGGGTTCAAGTGAGAGACTCCCGCGGAGTTGCGCAAATAGGGAAAATTGGAAACTGTTCATTCCACAGATATAAATAATACAGAAAACATATACGGGGTGAATCAAAGATCAAAATTTACAGTTTCCACAAAAAATCAGTAAATTTGTTTAATGTAATACGGAGGATTTATAAAAGGCAAAATAAAATATGTAACTCTATCCACTGGATTCCTTAAAATTTGCTATTAACTTTCATATTCGACATGCATATACATTCATTAACGCAATAAAAGTTGATTCTTACATTTGTTACAAACTCAAAGTGTAACTAACTTATCTTACACACTTACACCAAGCTATCATGGGCGCAAATATTAAGTCACATATCCGATCCCTAAACTCACAAGAGCCCATTCTTTTACTTGTCACCAGCCAATCAAAATGTGTATGTAAAAGAAAATAGTAGATTCTGTAACAAAGTTAAAATGAAAATTCGATACGAGTGGAATATTCCGAACGCGAGCGTTAACGAGTGTGAGAAACCAGGAGTTTTTCTATTATTAAAAGTGATTTCATAATTAATATATTCCACTGATGATTGTGGAGAAAGATTCTTTACTGCGTAAGTTTATTTACTAAACGTTGAATTACTTTTTAACAGGCACACACCATAGAATTAAAGACACTTCCATACTTCTAAGTAATAAGTACATTTAACACTATAAAAACTATTTGAATAACACAACTTTGAATAGGTGAACATTATGTTCCATTTCAAAAGACAGGAGGAGATTGTAAGTGCATTCTTAAGATTCAGTTTAAATTGTTTAATTGAATCAAGTATTTCCTATCGATTTAACCAGTCATTTCATAGTAGCTACCCTATTCAAATTTATATTAAAAGGAATGTTGGTTGCAAACATTAATACTGTAGGCCGGATACGGCATAAATTGTACAATCGGCTGCTAAATTTATTCCAAATTCCTTTGCTTATGTACGAGAGGAAATAGTCTTTCTCTTTAGTGTGCACTTGCTGTCTAATTTACATCACCTTAATATTACGAAGAATACAATTTAAAACATTTTTCAGATTCAAATTTGTCTTCAATAAGTGCCCTAATACGTACAAACACGGTCTATGAAAATGATCAGTTTTGGGTCGCAATCCGCCCTAGCAGTTACAGTCTAAACACAATGCTTGCACCTTATCCATTCTTGCAGGTTTTGTGATCTTTTATATTCCAAGTAAGACTCAAACCTTTGAAGTATTTAAACTGTTTATATCAATGTTAGCTCATAACATCAAATAATTACTTCTTGTAATGATATCTAATTTAATTATCATTTCAATAATGATTACGAAAATTAAATAAAACTTTTACTAAGTTAAGGGTTTTGTCATTACCTAATTACTTTACGGGCTAAACGTATTTTAGTTTAAATATATTTTTGCTAAAATGACCACTAATAATAAATCCACTTGGCAGATTTACCTCACATCTAAACATGAGACAATTTTAATATAATACGATACTGTGGGGGTGAAAGTACAGGAAATTGAAAAATACTAAGATAATAGATTCAATTAGTAGACAATAGACGTTTTTGTTAATGACTAACAAAGAGGGCTTAAGTAATGAAAATCCTTGAATTTAGAAAACGCGATTTTTTGCTGTTAATTACCACTTTAGTAGTGGTTTACCTGCCAAGAGGTTACTGTGATATTTTAGTATTTACTGCGTTCTGTGTCGAATTTTTATTATAAATTGGAAAATGCCAAGAAGACCAAATCAAGCGGATTCTTCGTTGATTATTCGATCCCGAATAGCTGCTCTAGCTGTTGCTGGTTGGTCCACAAGAAGAATTTCTGAAGATGTTGATCTTTCTGTAAGTTAGTTAAGAAGCTTCAGCAGTATATTTTCTTTTGAAAAATGCGTCAAAGGGTGTAATTTTTAAAAGACGTATTACTGTTCAAAGTTTTAAAAATTCCATATTTTGTATTATTAAGGTAGCATCAAACTATTTAAATCTTTGCAAGTAATCTGTTATGTGTTATTAATTATCTTATAAATAAATATCAACGTTTTAAAATAATTTAGCCACAGTAATGCATTTAGCATTGCCATACTGGTTTCACTTTACTACACCGTAATATGATCCTCATTGGTTTATTTTGTAATATTTGCAGTCTTTAAAAGTGGCCTTCGGAAGATAATAATAGTATGGTTGCACAATTATCAAAATTAAGTGCAATAATAGTTTTATGTGCCAAAAGTTTGTTAAAATTATAATGAATATCCTTGTGATCGACATTTGTATTAAAAATCAAAAGCAAAATATCTGCCCTAAGTGCGCACACTTTGATTGATTCACTCTGTATATGAAGATGCTATTTATTTCTTACTTATTACATTACTCATTTAGAAATCGATTTTATTTAATAAAATTGTTAAAAAGTATAGTGATTGTCACGACTAGAAAAATTAGTAGGGATCTGCTGGTTATCGAAAATTCAACGTCATAAGTTATTTATTATTACGTATTTACACATTCTCTTTATATATTATTTTATTAAATTCTCGTAGAGACATACGGTTAGACGTTGGATTGCTCGAAGTGAACACGGAGAGTTAAGGCTGTGTCACACTACGCTACTTACTAGCAGCTAGCGAAATAGCAGCTACTAAGTAGTCAATGTGACATAGGCATGTAGCCGCTACTAAGAGTAGCGCGCTAGTGAAATTTTACTAGCATGGAAAGTTGAACATGTTCAACTTTCCGTGCTACTAAACTGCGCTAGTGAGTCACGTGACCAACTAGCAGCTATCAGGTAGCGACCTGTCGCCCAGTGTGACAGCTTCACTAGCGGACTAGCGGCTACTTGCACCACTTGCTGTCTGCCTGATTTGTTTATTCTCGTTCATTTTGAATAATTACTGAAGTAATCATGAGTGATTCGAAGTGGGGTGGGGAGATGTGATTAATTTTTGAACCTTTATAGGAAATATCCGTGTCTTTGGGACGTAACCTCTACGGACTATTTGAAACGAGACATTAAACAACAAGCTTACCAAGACTTAATTAAGGACTTGGAAGAAGCCGGTCTCCCTCTCCAAGAAGATGCTCTTAAGAAGAAGATCAAAGTGATTCGTGACTCGTACCGCAATGAAGTTAACAAAATTAAAAAATCAAAGAAAAGCGGAGCAGGCACGGAGGACATATATAAACCAAAGTTACAGTGGTTCTGTGCAGCAGATTCATTCTTGAATTCCGTCATATCTGGTAGAACATCGTCTTCTAATTTGGTAAGTGTAGCGTTGTATATGTGGTAGCTATTATAATCGTTATTAAATAGGCCCTGTTTCTAAAAATTCCTATCAGGTAATTTGACTCAGACATTTTACATAACATAGAAATCGAGCGTCCAGTTACAACGGCACGATGTGTATTTATTTTATAGTAATCAAAAATGCAGACGCTTAAATATTCTGTGTATATATTAAGACATCATTTATACAATAGTAAGAACACTTGAAATACTGTATTATACTTGTTAACATTTTACTTTGTCTATAGCAATCCCAAATTTTGGAAAGTTGTTATTCTTGTTGGAATAAAATTATATAAAAATTGTATATGTATTTCGCGTGTAAAGTGTCTTTTGTCGCTTGCGTAACTGTTAAAATTAAGAAAAACTAAAACTTGTCCAAAACAATTTTTTATTTTTACATACAATAGTAGTGTTGTACAAAGTCATTCAATGAAACAATGACAATTCCATTAATTATAAAAAATACTCTTTATACACCCTCTGTCTACCTTCTTTTTGCATTACACATTTTTTCTGCCATGGCACACTCATGTATGTCATAAATGCATGACAATAGCTCTTCCTTATGTCTTCACCGTCCATGGCAAAGTTGTTAGATCTATATAATTTATTGATTGGTGTCATAGTTGTCTGTACTTGTCGCCAAGAGCCCAAGTTTACTACACCTGTACTTGTGTCCTCCTCATCAACTGAACCAGGGGGAAGTACGTTTGAGATGCAGTCATTCTCAGCCAGTTGTGTATGGAACAACACGCTTTGATTAAAAGTTCAGCCGTATCAACATTGAGGTTAATCGGTTTTGTAAAAACCCTGAACCTCGCAGCCAATATTCAAAAGCGTTTTCCACGACACGTCGTGCTCTGGACAAACGGTAATTGAAAATTCTCTCAGGTAAAGTTAAATTTCGATGTGAATAAGGTTTCAATAAGTTGGAAGACAATGGAAAAATGTCATCACCAATAAAAACACCCAACTCTGGCCAACCTAATAAGTTTTGTTCCAAAGCACTCATCAATGTCGACGTTTGAAAAATTGTACTGTCACTGGCTCTTCCATCACTGCCAACATCAATATAACGAAAACAGTAATTCCCATCTACAGATGCAAATAACACAATGCTGTAGGTTCCTTTGTAATTATAAAACTGTGATGTTGAATTGAATGGCCGTCTTATTTGCACATATTTCCCGTCAAGTGCACCACAGCAGTTGGGGAAATTCCAAGTTGTTTCAAAACATTTTGCACTTCAGTCCATTCCCCTCAGTACTAGGGACCTGAAAAATAGAAATAAAGTCAGTATTTTTAACAATAATATATGTACATGTTTTTCAGAATCTGTCAACCCAGACAATTGAAGATGTTGATGCCGAAGGTTTGGACTTTGGTGATGAAATACAGGAAACGTCGACAACTCCAAACCTGAGCCTGTCACAAACAAGAAGCTCCAGTAACATGGGTCCTCCTCGTCCTGTGAAAAATTTGAAAACCAACTGTACAACTAAATACCCATCACGTTTTGAATCTGCTGTCAATAGATTACAAGGTATTGCTGAGCTTGCATGTACAGGTCTAAAGGACACAACACCAGGTGAGGACCAATATGATGCATTTTCAAAGCATATAGCGTCTCAGTTACGTGAACTGCCAATGAGAAGTTTCCTGATGCTACAACAAAATTTCAAGAACTAATTACTCAGGAACGGTTGGCACAGCTCAACCAAGTGCAACTCGTATTATCTCCAGCCAACTCAAACAGCAATGACGACAGTAACACACTATCTAATAATTATGTATATGTTTCACATGAAGAACCGTTAAATACAAGTGGACTTGATGTGCTCCAACAAGCTCTTATTACTATAGGCAATGCGCAAGTAGAAAATCAAGAGTAAAACTGTAGTACCTACAGTACTAACAACCATTTAGAAATTAGAGGGTTGTTAATAAATTAAAGATGTAATTCATTTAAGATGTAATTTAAATAAATATATCTTATTTCTTTTCTTTTTATACTATTAGATTTTGTACTTTTATATAATCGTATGTATTATTATACTTAGACATTATTATTATTATTAGTTTATATTATTATACTACAATAAATTGAATTTTTCTTATCCGAAACAAGGGTTGGTTTTTTTACCATCAACACCTGTTATAAAATAATGATATAGAATTTATTAATGCATTAATTAACTTTTTGGCTGGTTTTGGTTTAATTTCGGGCAGGTAAAAGCCACATTTATTTAACTAAGAAAAAACACTTACCTGTACAAAGGGCTGCAGTACTTGATAAATTGCTTCCAGCACTCCTGGCAGAAATGTAGAAATGGTATTGTGTGGCACTCTGAACAAGTACTGTAGAGATTTCAAACTGTCACCCGTCGCAATGTATCTTAATGTTATCTCTAATTTAGTTCTACATGAAATTGCTTGCCTTAGTTTTGTATCTTCCTTTTTATAAAAGGTGTTACTAATTCAAGCAGCTCATCAAATTTGAGAATAGACAATCTCATGATGTTATGGTATGATTTGGGGTCCTCCATAGACAGTTCTTTCATGAGGGTGGCTGAAGCACCCAGATTATTTCTTCTCCTTATCCAATCACGAACCCAAGAGCGTTTTTTTGTTCCGTATATTGTAAATCAAATCTACACATACCTCTCTCACACACGATAGTAACAAACGACGCAATTCGTCACGACTTACACCTACAGACGACATTTTCAACGAAAACAATGGACAGCTCTTGAGCTAAACTAGTAGTAGCAGCTAGTGAATAGACGCTACCAAAATTTAGTGTGACAGGAAAAGTAGCTGCTATTTCAGTAGCCGCTACTAGGTAGCTGCTAGTAAGTAGCGTAGTGTGACACAGCCTTTACGTACTGTTCGTCCTGGAAGAGCTCGTGTAACGACTGAAGCCGAAGATGATGCCATTCGTCAAAATGCGAATGAACTAAGATTTGTATCGTCAATCCAAATACAAGAAAATCTAGGACTGGGCTGTAGCGTTAGAACCATCAGACGTCGGCTACATGAGGGTGGCATGCATAATCGGCGACCAGCCCAAAAAATTATTTTAACTCCTGACCATGCTGCTGCACGATTAGCATTCTACCAGCAAAATATTGACAGAGACTGGTCAAATGTTATATTTACCGACGAAAAATCATTTTCGACATCACAGGAAACCCCCGTGCAATTATGGCGAGCAAATGGAACGCGCTATGACGTAGAAAACGTCCTTCCTAACAAAACGAGTGGTCGAATTAATGCAGGGTTTTGGGGTTGGATGAGTAAAAATGGTCCAGGGAAATTACTCAAATTGTTCCACCTAGATTTAATTCAATAGAATACATACGCGTATTAGAGGATGTGTTATTACCGTCCGTAAGAGCAATATTTCCGGAAGCAGAAATGGAAAATATTGTTTTGGTACAGGATAATTGTAGTATCCACACCGCTCGAATTGTGGATGAATGGTTTAACGAACACCCTGAAATACAGTTGCTACCATGGCCAGCTAAATCGCCCGACCTAAATCCGATAGAAAATCTGTGGGCTGCCATGGTGAATAGTTGGAACGACGTTGGCTTCAATGGCGTAAGAGAGAGAAGCTTACAAGAACTAACCGATCATGTGACGGCATCGTGGGAATCATTCAGAAATTCCCAAATTTGTGACAATCTTGTAAACAGTATGAGAAGGCGTTTAGAAGAATGTATCAATTCTAATGGATACTATACTAAATATTAAACAAATGAGACAAAATTTTACATATTCCTATTGTATTATTTTGTATACATATTGTATTATTTTTTAGTTCGTAGTATAAAATTATGTTGGAAAAAAATATAATCAGTAGGATTGCTTTAAATAGAGGTAATTTTAATTAAATTCTGTGTGTTTTTCTTACCTCAACTTAAAAGAGGGTTAAAAGGGACTAGAACTACAAATTTAGAGAAAAAAAAATTATTCGATGTATTTAAATTCAAATCGGTTGACAGTGAAAAAATCTTACATTACTTTTCCTTTAATCTTTAGAATATAGAATAGTATATTTGGTTAAAACATACATCGGAAAAATATATGTGTTTATGTACAAAGATCTGACCTTAAATAACATTCACTCTTTAAGTGTGTTAATAAAGTTAATATTTATTTTATTATTATTTCATAACTATCTAAAAAACGATCGATAGATGGAAATATCTAACCTACTATGTAGTGTTTTTTTTCAAAATTTGCTAATTATTAAAAAAAAATTAATAACCATCTTCAAACTATGTTGTTGAGCCTTCTTACGAAGCAGAATGATGTAAGATAGAGAAAAACTTTGATATTCTTTCGACATATTCACCGTCTGTCTTTTATCAAGGCATCTGTTTTATTAACACATTAACATTTACTTGCAAGGTAATTTCAAATCAATAAATGTAGTCAGAAAGTTCTGTAAAAATAACATGCAGTAAAAAATCTAATAAATCAAACATTTTTAAAGACATAATGACTTGAACAAAAACCATTTTAGATTAGATAGAACTAAATACCAAACCAATTATTTTGACAAAATTAAGAATCAATTTGATAATTTTACCAACGAAAGTAAAAATTTGGATGTGATTATTATAACAGAAACATATAGCTTTATCAAGAAATCAGGAATAAACAACTTTAACTAGGTCTAAAGATAGTAGTTTTCTGACAGGGCTATGTACTTTAAAACTACCCGTTCAAAGAATGTATGGCATCGCATGGTAGACATTGTTTACGTTTTATAAGTATATCATCATCAGGGATTCTGCTGCTGCTTCTTTAACGTGAACATTATTACAGAAAAAAAATTTGACCTTGTCTTTGGAAAATAAAACAAACGACGCAATCCAAGCTGTCGGTTGACAACTTATGCTGGAATAGGTACGGGTATACAGTTTTCCGAGTTATGAGTTGTCAAGCAGTACTACTTTAAAAAAATCAAATTATAATCCGAGAAGTAATTGATGAACTTGTTTCAAAAAGCATGCTAGAAGATAGTAGAGAAGATACACGTTCAGCTTATATAAATAACAACGTGAATGATAAATTCCACTCATCGGCAACATTGTTGACGGAATTGGTTCAAAAAGTCCTTTGAACGCAATAATAATCTTCGTCTAGCGATACTTCCATAATTAGGGTGGGTACCAAGAAAATGGTATTTATTGATTACAAAAATAATATTGCTCAACATGTGCGAGGTATGCTGGAAAAGAGAAATAATTCCAGATTATAATGTTTTAAAATTGGTCAGGATCTGTTACGAATATTAGCAATATTAGTTTATAAATGCTTATTAAATGAAAAAGTAAGAATTCAAATCACTTCTTGTAAAAACAAATTAATTGTTAACTACATGTATGATAGTTTAGAAAATGAGAACTCTTTGCGTTGAATGATTTTTGAATACTGCTTTATTTTACAGATTTAAATCGATAATATACAAATTGACAAAATGGGTAGTGGTGGGAAATGATTGAACATGGATGCAGCACTGTATTTCAGACAGTCAAGAATGCAAAACCGTAATATGGACTGTTTGCTGTCTCACAGATTACATGTATAAGTTAAAACAAAAACGTCTTCCGGGATTGGACCGTGTCGAAAAGGTAACTGTAGTTGTCAATGTTTTGACATCTATCGTAAGGAGCTTCATCAGGGCGGGAACTTGAAACAAACAAAAGAAAGTTCAAGGTAAACAACTAAAAGTTAGCTAATTAACTTGTTACAAAGGCCAGATTCTAGACTGAAAGACGTCTGACTTCTGACGAGTAATCCACCTAAATTTTATGGGTTGATAAAAATACATAAAACTATCCACTCAGACCTATTATGTCATGTATTGTTCGCCCACACATGAATTATCAAAATTTATATTTGACATAATTAATAATTTGACACAATTGTTTACTTTTAACATAAAAGATTTGTATAAACTTTTAAAAAATACCAAGTGGCCTTACTTTAATCTCATTTGACGTAACATCGTTATTTACCGAAAACAGAACTAAATAATTAGTAGTTAAAATTAATTAAAAATATTGGGTACCTTTAAGACCTTAAATCAAAACAAATTGTTAAACAATCTAGAATTATTGTTTGAGTCTAGTTATTTTACATCCAACGAATGTTGTTACAGATAGATATTTGGAACTGCCATGGGTAATCCAGCATCATCAATACTGTCGGCACTCGTCATGCATGATCTATTATCTTATGTTAAAGAAAAGCATGATTTTAACCTTTTTTTTCATCTATGTATATGTTGATGATATTATCACATGTATTCCAAAAACAACATTAGATATTTTTAACGGATATGATCAAAATTTTAATTTTACATATGAACTATTCCCTATTCCCCTATTTCAACCAATTGGTACATGAAACCTGTGTCCTCCAATAGAATTCTGAAGTATTATTCAAAACATCCCGTTCAAACAAAAAATTAGCATTATATAAAAAGCAGAATAAAATAATTAAGCAGTCCTATGTTTTATGATGATAATAAAAAACGTTTTCTTAATATTTTAAAACAAAATAATTATTTAAAAAAAAATGAGCCAGTTAATATTGTTAAATAACGGGCCCAATAATTCTACTAACCAGGATCTAATTCCAAATATTAGTTCAAACATTGATTCAAACCGTAAACACTATGTCTATTAATTAAAATTCCTGGTTTATCTAATGGATTAATATCATTGTCAAAAAAAGATGATTTAATTATAGTCCTGTATAACAAAAACACAAATTCTACATATTCAAAATTAGAAGACAAAACACCTAACCTAGAAAAATCAGGATTAACTTATAAATTACTATGTAATAATTATGCTAAAAATTTATGTGGGACAAACTAAATAGAAATTAAAAATAGGATCAATAATCATAAACATAGGATTATCAGTACATTACATACAAGAATGACATGAATTTAAATTTTATTCTCCAGTTATCTTAGACATTGAACCGAATTTTAAAAAACGTTTTATTTCTGAGATGATCTTCATCAACGTTTACAATTATAATGTTAATTTCAACAACGATACATCTAACCTAAGTAATATACAGGGTGTTTCATTAATCAGTACAGAAAATGAAACTGGAGATTCCTTGCAAAATTTAAAGGGGGGTTTAACATAAAAAAAATTTCCTTAAAGCCTCCCCTGAAGAGTTACAGCCCCTTAAAGATGTGTAAAAAATTCACATTAATCGATTATTTTCTGAAATGACTTGAAATAAAAAAAAGAAATCTAAACATTCAAATACTACTACCAAGAAGCCTCCATAATTTCATAATTTTATTCACCCTTGTTCTCTGCAAGGGGGTGAGTCTTACTACCTCTTAGAGTTTTTACCAGAACTTTTAACTAATTTTTTTTCAATTTTAAAATTCAGATTTTGAGGGCCAATTCAATTAAAAACTTTTTGTCTCTTAAAAATTTCACGTAAACTCAATACTTTTTCACCAAAAAATAAATTAAGCGAACTTGCAGAATTTTTAATTAATAAGTTGCGTATGCAAGTTTGACATAAATAACAATATTATTATTAACTATCATTATTAATTTAAATTAACAATACTATTTCAGAGAGTGTTCAAAATGGGCACCATTTTCTTGAATACAAGCTCTTATTCTTTTGAACAAATTTCCGTTAACGCTACCTAGCATTGCTACAGATTGTCTAACTCTTCAGGGAGGCTTTAAGGAAATTTTTTTATGTTAAACCCCTTTATATTTTGCAAGGAATCTCCAGTTTCATTTTCTGTACTGATTAATGAAACACCCTGTATACAATAATCTTATATCTACAATACAAAAGAACTTACTAATTAAGGCTTGGAACTAACATGCAGTAAGATCTACCCAACACCAACACTAAAATTAATTTAACATATCTACTAATAAATAAACTGAAATAAGAATCATAACTAACAAAAATAATAATAATTCTTTTATCAATAGGTCAACCTTGACCAAGAATTTTATAGTGACGCTTTCATCTGTAACAACACTCGTTAAAAAGTTTACGTTCATTTTATGTCGTTAGTTCTAAAGTGATGTATGTTTGTTTATTAATTATTTATTTACGAATTTTGAATTACCATTTTTGTATCATATGGTGAAACCAGATCTTTTTAATTATACATTTCTAGTGGAAAATTTGACTTCTAATTATTTTAAGGTAAGACACGTTTTTTATCTTTCTTTCACATTTTTTATACAAGAATTATCTGTTTCTAAAATTTATACTAAAAAATTACTGTGATACTTAGTTTTTAATTTTTGTTAGTTAATAATTGTTAAATTTATGCAGTAATTTGTTCAAGAGTATTTACAATACATCGTAACACCTTATTTAATATCTCAATTTCCTGTGAATCAATTATATTAATTTTGATTTTCTTTTTAATAAATAGGTCTTGATGAAGACCAGCCTTGTCCTGGCCAAAACGTTGACCGAAAAAATACATGGAGTTTTATTAGTTCTAATTAATTCACTCCACTACCACTCCGACCAGAAAGCCTCAATCATTGGAAAATCTATAATTGTAATAAATTATCCGGAGAGTCCATTCAATAGAAAAGTAACTTATACTACCTGATATGTTTATTTTAAAAAAATACGTAACTGCTTCTATCACAAGAATTAATGTATGTCTAAGCTCTCTGGTAAGACTATAAAGTATTTTTATACAGAGTGGAACAAAAGTCTGAAACGCTCAATTATCTCACAAATGGGTAGTACCAATTGTACAACATTTTGGATAAGTATATTTTGGTATACGAAAATTCCAGATTTGACATCTGCAATGTTGCCAGATTTACCTTTTTCTGATATTATTACTGACTTTGGTTTTTTAAATAGATCACCGTATATTGTACCATTATTGAATGTCCCCTTCAATATGAGTTCAACCATAATGTAACACTCAATATTTGATAAAGTCAGGAAGGTCTTAAATAAATAAAACTGTCCGTTCAAAATAGAATTCAAGTAATTAAATCTGGCAACATTGCAGATATCAAATCTGGAATCTTCGTATCCCAAAATATACTTATCCAAAATGTTGTACATGTTGTACAATTCGTACTACCCATGTGTAAGATAATTGAGCGTTTCCAGACTTTTGTTCCACTCTGTATATATTGTTAGTTGTTATGGAATTATACAATAGTTATTAACGTGTCGTTCAATATTTTTGTAATCCCATCGGAAAATAACTTTTTTGAGAAGAAAAACGGAACAAAACCGGGTCTCGTATAATTCGACAAAATTACAACATTATACTTAATTTGTGTTGTCATGGAATTTTTGGATAATTTATTATTACGTATATTTAGAAAAGATTCGTATTCAATCGCATTGAAACCTTTTTGAAAACTGAGAGGAATGGTTTGCTAATAACCCAAGTTTATTAAAGCTATATGTAGATTTTATTAATGAATATATTAGACTATTCCAAAGTAGTAAATTCAGATAATCTGGATTCAATTAATAAACTCATAAATTTTATCGCACATTACCCTGTAATCAGAGAAGACAAGCAGGCAACAAAAGTTCGTGTTGTTTTGATAGAAGCATAAAAACAGTAGTTATATGATGAGGTTTCTGGACCACTTTTGACGGTAAATTTAAATTTGTCGTTTGCACAGTCTCGTCGGCTATGTTCGGCAAGATTCGCCGTTGATGTCGGATTGTCGGTAGCCAATGTTCGGTTCGTGAGTAGGTCAATATGGCGGCGTGGATCGGTCGTCAATGTTTGCCAAGGTTTGTGAGTAGGTTAAGATGGCGGCGTGGGTATGTAATGCGGTCGCCGGCGGCAATGTTTGGCAACGTTCGTAAGTCAAGATGTCAGCGTTCTTAATGACTATATAAATTGTATAATTTCACGTATACAGTTTATTATTTCAATCGTATTTGTAGAAACGCCAACATTTTTGGCAGAGGTAAATAAGACAGCTCATTTGCTTTCATACATGAGTCTCGGGGAATTGGTTGTTGGTGAAAAAGATGAAATAAAATGCATAGCGCTATCTAAGCGACAGCTTTAATACTTGAACTTGTCGATAAAGCCAAGTATAACTTGTACAGAAGCACACGTGTCAATGTTTACACGAGATGTCGCAAGACACATATTTTACTTATGTTCATTGCTCCACGAGAGCTTAAAAGACCAACCGCCGTCTTGTACAGTCGTATACCGCACTTAAGTATACACCTCTGATGAGCTCATAATAAGAGCGAAATGCTGCATCAGGTGTTCTTTCGTTGCGTGTGTGCGTTTGTCAAGTTATACTTGGCTTTATCGATAACGTGTGTTTCAAGCATTAAAGCTATCGCTTAGATAGCGCTATGCACTTTAACACACACATGTCGTTACAGTTAACTGTTGGCATTTTTCTTAGTTTATACTATTCACACGTGTCAATGTTTACACGAGATGTCGCAAGACACACATTTTACTTATGAAATAAAATGTTTTAGTAACAATAAATTTCATAAATATAAACTATACTTGTGTTTGAAATCATTAGAACATTAACTTTTAGAAATTTTAAACATGTTTTATTAACTGATATAAAACAAATGCATCGTATGACCTAAGTCAATTCAAAGCACAAACTTTTGCAAAATATTTTTGTGGAGAAACAGTCCAGAAGATTCATCTTAATGTATACAGCTTCATACTGTCACATATGGGCTAAAAAATTCTCCGTTTTTAGCGTTCCACTAGAGCTTCAACAGTTTGATGGGAATATCATTCAAATTGATCAAGTTCTAAAAACTTTAGGTTTAGCTTACAATAATAAACTTGATATTATTAAAATTAGACTTCCAGTAAGGTGCATTAATGAATACTTAACAAAAGGCAAGTTTTAAGCTTTATTTATAAATTTTACGACCCTTTTGGATTAATAGGTCCAATTTTAGAAGCAGTAAAAATCATAATGCAAAAATTATGGTTAAACAAATTAAATTGGGATACAAAATTACCCGACGATTTATTACAAAATGACAAAACTTTATGCAAAGTGTATAATAGATATGCTAGTTTTAAATATACCGGGAATCCTCAATTTTGCCCACGATACGATAGAATTAGTAGGGTTTTGTGATGCATCTCTTTTTGCACATGATGCTGTTTTATATGTGTTAAAACAATAGTTGGAGATGAAGTAAATGTCAATTTGCTGTGTTCACGATCTTGAGTGGCACTAATAAGTAAGAATTTTACTATTCCTAAATTAGAATTGAATAGTGCCGTTTTACTTTCTAAATTTACTAAAAAATTTATAATTTATTTAAAACGAGCATTAACAAAGTTATTTTGTATTCAGATTCTAACATTGTACTGGCATCGATTAAAACAAAACCGATAAAATTAAATCCGTATGTAGAAAACAGGATTTTAAAGATTCAAGGTGTAACACCATAATTTACATGGTGTTATCTCAATATAAAAGACATCCTTCAGATTGTCTCTCTATGAAGAATTCAACCTCAAAAAATTAATTTTCATGAATTATGGTTTTCTTTGATGCAAACTCTGCTAGCAGCAATACAGAAATGTGTACTCCATTACCAGAAAAAATAAAAGAAGTCTAAGTTTTTAAAGAAATTGTGGAAACAAAATTAAACTCTTTTTTACAATTTTTTAGAACATTTTACTATATCTAAATAATGTTAAAGAAACGAATAAACGAATTGGTCAGCTTTCTCTTGATCAATTAGAGTTGTCTCTCAAAATAATAATAAAATTTGAACAAAATCATTCTTGCAATGACATTATAAGACTATTGCATGCAGGTCAAAACAAGTATTAAGTAATGTAAGTTTATCATATTGGATAATAAATGGAAACAGAGAAGTTAAAAGAGTACTGTACAGATGCATAACTTGTTTCAAATTAAAAGCAGAGCAGTTTATGGATTCGTTACCAAAAATCGAACTATGTTCTTTAGAGTATTCCAAAATGTTGGCATTGATTTTTGTGGCCCGTTTAACATTAAACAATTAAGAATCAGAAAATCAATCAAACATTTCCTTGTTTGTTTTTGGTAAAACTATTCATATGGAATTAATATCAGACATGAAAACTGATAACTTTCTAAATACTTTTAAAAGATTTATATTCAGAAGAGATAAACCGTCACAATGTATATTGTGACAATTGTTCAACTTTTAAAGAAGCAAATAATAAATTAAAAGAGTTTTATAAAGCGAATAAATCATCAAAAACCTGTACTGACAATTTTTGTTTAGAAAAAAAATAAATTCAATTTTAGTTTAACACATTGATAGTTCAAGTGGAGGGAATTTTTAATTCTCGTCCAATTTTCTTAGTATATTCTATCACGCGGTCTAATACGTTATTTCGGTACCTTGTTTTATTAAACTCCTAGCAAGTTCTATTTTAGTATAAACGACTACCTTTCTTGCACTGATTGCAAAAATTCTCTTAAGTAATTATTCATCATCTTTAACTAAAATGGTAATAATACAAAACGTATACAATGCGTTTCAATCCAATAATTTGGGCACAATATTAAAAATAAATAAATATCAAATTAAATCTGTTGCTGTTGATCTTTCACTATCCTGTATTCTAATCTTAAAGAAGTAACACATCGTATTGTTATTTTAACTATATTTTTACGAATCAACCTTTCACATGTTTTATTGTGGCTTTATGTCGTAAATTTTGGAAAGTCACCTCCCAGGGAAATGATAATTCGAAATTGTTTTTGTCTGCCATTAATTAAACGAATTAAACTTCAGTGCTCGGTTAAAAGTAAGGTTGAACTCAATGGATATTTCATTATACCAATTTTTATTGCTATAATGAGTAGCTATAAAATCAACCCCTTAAAATTATTTTAAGCTTTGTCTGAATCTCATTACTTGTTTGATTAATATTTTACAAATCCCATGTAATGAAAGTAAAACTTAACTAGACGGATAAAAGGGGAAACGGTAGGATAGAAACTTTGATCGCATCTTTTATTTTCTTTTCTGTTTTACGAACCCTAAATCTAAATGCACTTCTTTTTTTTCTTCAACAAACTTATTACATCTAAACTTTTTTTTATGAGGTACTCGATGTTTCATTAAAATTAATCACACAAAAAATATATAATGCCGTATACGCCAGATACATTAATAGGAATACATCAAAGGTAATTGATTTTGAAAGCTTCTTTCTTTAAACGTCAAATAACTGTGTTTACTCAAAGTAACCAAAAGAATGTTGACATTTTAAATTCAACCAGAAAACTTATATTTCTATATCGTAAAAGAATTTTTCATCTTCATGCACGTTTGCAGTTTATCGTATATTTTCTGCGCAATTTATTTTTATATTTATTGTATCTGTTTAGAGTTAAGAATTTGTAAAAGAAATAAATTTTTATTTTATCTTTCAACCGTTCAGAATTTTTTACAATTAAAAAGTAGAGAACAAAAGTTAAAAAAGGAATTAAGGTTGATAGGTTAACCACACAAATTTGCGTTATACATTTAAATTTAAATTTATTAGTCAGTTCCCAGCAAAATATGATTGCTTAAGCATTTGCTTGATTTCTAATAAGTAAATTAATTTAAATCTTTAATTTTAAACAAAAATTATTATTAACATCTACCATGTCTAAGCTACTTTTTTGTTAAACCCTGATGTGAAATTTTACGTAAATGCCTTAATCATACTTTCTTTTTTCTTTAAACGTCAGTAAATCTGACATCTTTCGACTTAGTTGTCGGCTGCGAAGTTCGATTTTTTTCTAAACAGGAGTTTTTAGTTTTCACCTTTCCGCCGCGGGCGTTAACAAAAAGTGATACATAAAGCATCAACGTAATCTTAAACAAATATTATTGTTAAGAGTTTACTTGACAACTAGGTTACTGTAGAAACAACTCATACCTATACAATGTTTCAAACATAAACAAATTTAAAAAAAAATTATATCAAGTTGCAAATTAGATGTTTTTGCAGTAATGTACCCACATTTGAAGAAAAAATAGCATATTTTATTTAAAGGCAAAGTTACTTTTTATTAGTGGTACTAAAACCGTCGAAAACAATAACCGATTAATCGTTTTTAGAAAAATCGATTAATCGTTACTTCTCGAAAATCGTATATTAAAATCGATTTTTAAAATCAGTTTTTATAGTCGATTTTAAAAATTGATTTTTAAAACTGTCTTCTAAATTGATTTTTAAAACGGTTTTTTAAAATTGATCTTTAAAATCGATTAGTTTAAAAGAATTTATATATAATTGTTTATCAAAATCTGCAGTAATAATTTTATCATTAACTTTTATAAAAAAGCTTAATAAAGTATGGGTTTTTTTTATGAAAACACTTGCTGGTAGTACCGGAAGTAACCATTAATGTTCTTATTTTTAAATAAAAATTTGCAAATTTTAACTACTTAGGAGGTTTCAATTTAAGTCCAGATCGATTTAGTTGTAAAATGTTTAAAAATAATTCAACCTCTATCCTTCGAGCAGCAAACCTATTAATAATTCATTTGTGATTGCTTCATTAATGTTAATATTGTAAATAATGATAGAAGTAAGTGTTAAAAATGGTACTACTTTTAACAAAATAATTTAAAATATTCCAGGTTGTACTTAAACGTATTTTATAAAACAATAAATATTTTTGAATTTCTTTAATTAATTCTAAAACGTAGTTTAAAAGTTACTTACTTTTAAAAGGGCTTCTTGTTATAGTTTTTTACGTTTGCCTAAACCGATCATGTACCCGTACAAAGCAATGACAGTTTTATGCTGCAAGTGTTCTTTAAAGTATTATCATAATTAACAATAAAAGGATTAAAATAGTTAAATCTTAGTTAATGCTACGATTATAGGATACTTTAACTTTTTTTTTTATTGTTTCCTTTAGAGATCGATAATAAAAGAAAATATGATTGCATTAACGTTTGGTAAATTTATTAATCAATATAAACGTGTTAGATTGGCCAAAAGCTCATGATGAGTTTTTATTTCCTGGAATAATTCCCCAGGAATCCGAATTACTCGAGCCTAAGGTATCCAAAGTTTGATCGTTTGGTTGCTTAAAATGACATTTTAGACATTGACTTCAGACCACTTTTTTCGGCCAGCTGGCTTTCCTTCCTCCGGCTTTTTATGTGTGTAGTTTTTTCTGTCAGTTTTTTATTCCGCGTTTTTTTCTGATTTTTTTCAAAAAACCCATTTGTAAAGTCGACTATAAAATCCAATTCATAAAATCGACTTTAAAAACCGTTGTTAAATCAACTACATAAATCGATTAACCGATTAAACAGTTTTCGATTTTGCTAAAAATTACGATTAATCGATTAACCGGTTAATCGATTTTTGCTGCCATCACTACTGCTCATGGCTTGTCCTTTATTATCAGCTTCACTTCGTTCGGTGCTAAACACGCACTATGAAAAATAGTACTTGCATAAATGTTTTTTTATTGCTTTTTATAGAAAAGAAGGTTGGAAATAAAACGTCTTTTCACTATTCCATCATTCGCTACGTTTCGGAAACGATGAATTTAATTAGGCGCTGAAGGACAAAAGACAAATATACTGAAAGTCACAGACGTGTTACAAAAATAAAATTAATCGATTACAGATTTTTAGTTACTTTACCAGATGTAAAAAACCTTGTACCTAATACTAAATGCACAATTAATTGTGATAATTGCCATAACTTAAAAACTAGTGAGTAATTAAAAGAGACAACGTACACTCATGAAATTTAAAACTTGGACACCACAATTTCTGTAACCAAAAGTGTGCACATTGTGAAGTGGGCTTAAGGGTATCATTTACAATTTTAACAGCAGGTAGTCTCAGCAGGGGTTATCTTATAGAAGGACTGTAGAATGAATCATTACACTAAGCACGTTTTAGAAAATAGGTAATTTACGTTGCTTACTTAATTTTTTCTTTAAAGAATATATTTGAAGGTATCGCTAATTAAACACCATAGCTCGATTAATTATCGAATCAAAATTTTGTTTAGGAAATGTTTACAAAATAAAATTAGAAATAATTTTGATTTAAAAAACGTCTACAAGCAATAACTTTTAAATTAAATCAAAAAACTAAACATGGTTATTTGGGTTGACTGATTATTACTTATTTTTAAATAAATCTAACCTACTAATTATTGTAAGTTATTAAAAAAATCATTAAACTCTCTATTCATAATATTTAGTCCTTACAAAATGTATATTTTATGACGTTTCATTTTTTTCTGTAGTTAATATAAAAGTGAAAATAAAAACTAAGGCAATTCTTATTGTCAACGTATATATTTAGTTTTTGACAAGAATTTATTACATAATTATAATTAAGATACCAAGTTATAGTTTAAAATTAAATGAAAACTTTTTTTTTAAATAAAGGTATTACTATATAAATAAATATAAGAAATCAATAATGGGTGTGACCTCCATTATTATTGATACATTCTTGGAGGCGTCTGCTCATTGACGCTATCAAGGTATCAATATAATTAATATTAATCGTTTCCCATGCGGTATCAATGGCTGCAATTAGTGCATTACGGTTTACTGGTATAAAATTTGGCCCTTGTTGTCTTCGGATAACAGCAAGTATTCGAGCCCAAACATTTTCGATAATGTTAAAATCTGGGCTTTTGCTGGCCAGGGTAACAGCTCCAAGTTATTTGCTTGTATCCAGTTGCGCACAACCTGCGAAGTATAGGGTCATCATATCCCGATAGTTAATTATCGAATGTTCCAAGAAAATATGTGTAAATAGTAAATGGAATCTACTAACGTAACGTTAAGTCGTTAATTATAGTTACATAACTCTCCTTTCATAAGATATAGTTCATATTAATATGCTTATTGTAAAGCTTCGTACACACCTGAACAACAAACCGAGGAACAAACAGAACAACGAACCGAACGGCAATCGGAACATTAATTTGGACGGTGCTACGTACGAATTTTAGAACAGATTCGCAAGTCCTGATTGTTCCACGAACGGTTTGCGGCGTTCCCGCAACTTGTCGGTTTTTCTCCGACATCAAAGAAAATGCGCGCGAATGCGTTTGCAGGTTTGGACGAATCTAAACAAAACGGCGAACAAACTTATGCGGGAGAATTAAATTATTTATTTTTGTCCTCCCTTTTGTGGGTTTGTTGTGTTTTAGGTAATATTATGGAGTTGACAGAAGAAAAATGTTTTAAATTAATCAGTGTTTAAGAATGCAAGAAAAAATGATGTCCCTATTAGCATCATTTGGGCGGGAAATTTCAAAATAAAAAAAGCGAAGTAAATTATAATTTTTACTCTTCTTTGTGCGTAAAAATTTGGTTGGCACTATCTTCTTGTTTTCCGCAATTTTCTCTTCTCAATAATAAATATATATGAACTGAAAACTACTGAAAATAATTATGGAACAGCACAAACGTTCCGTTTGTTGTTCGGATTGTGGAAATCATAAAAGATCGTTTGTCGTTCTGTTTGACTTTCGGTTCGTTGTTATGTTTGTTGCTCGGTTTGTTGTTCAGGTGTGTACGAAGCTTTACAACTTAAGCAACAATTTTTGGCGAATAAAGATTAGTTTGTGATGTAATATTAGAAACACAAATTTATATCATATCAAATTTATGACAACTTAAAACCAAGAACGTGTATGTTATTGCTAAGAAATTATTAAGAAAAAGCGCAATTGCAGTGTAAATATTTATAATTAGATATTTTCGAAAGTTTATAAGTCCTCTATTGTAATCTTAATACTTAAAAGAAAATCCTGTCCATTAGCATTATAAGGAAATGGCTTTTACTTTATGAATAAGTTTCAATAACAATAGAATATCCTTGCTTGTTTAATTTACTTCCTTTGAGTCATATTGCTCTAAGGGTTGTTACATTGGTCATTAGAAGTATGTAATAAATAAACAATTACCTACTGTTTGAGAAGGGTAGTGTGAACCAATAAATAAAGTAAGAAATGTAAATTCCATTTTAGTTTAAAATTTCAAGTGTTGTGAAAATGCCACCTCATCTCGGTGCTGATTTGAAAGCGCGGATTGTTTCGGAATTAGCGGCGGGCCGTAGCGTGCGTGAAATTTCACGTATGTTAGATATACCAAAAGCACCGTAGGGCATTACCGAGTAAAATGGAATCTTGAACACACTTTGGAAAGAGCCATCGGAAGTGGTAGACCTAAAGTATCTACACGTGCTCAAGATCTCGAGTTGTTTCATTACGTAACAGAACAACCATTTGCTACATACTCAGGGCTATAGCAGATACACATTTTCCCGGATGCCGTATAACTGCACAAAAAGATTAAAGGAGATGGGAATAAAGAAGTATAATGCTGCTGCGAAAGAAGTTCTCAGTGACGAAAATATGAGACGTCGTCTGGAATTTGCAAGGCGATATGTGAACGAACCTTTGGAATTTTGGAATCGAGTGATTTTTAGCGACGAAAAAACGTTCAATAGCCGCAACGATGGACCACTAAAAGTTTTAGAATGGAAGGAACTCGTTACGAAAATAATCACATATGTCCTAAAAACGAAGTGGTTATTTTTCTGTGAATGTGTGGGGTTGGGTTAGCGCGCGGGGTCCAGGAGTTTGTTGGGCTATCGATGGACGTCTTGATTCTGCTGCGTATTTAGATATTTTGGAAACTATTATGAAACCTTCAGTCGAAGTGTTTTATCCAGACGAAGATTATATTTTCCAACAAGTAAGTATTCTTATTTCACTATACTTTCTCAAAAAAATAGTTCGGGATCTGTTGAATTAACATTTTCATAATGTATTTTTGTTGTTAAAGGACAACGCCCTATTCATACTTCGCGGGTTGTGCGCAATTGGATACGAGAAAATAACTTGGAGCTGTTACCCTGGCCAGCAAAAGCCCAGATTTTAACATTATCGAAAATGTTTGGGCTTGAATACTTGCTGTTATCCGAAGACAACAAGGGCCAAATTTTATACCAGTAAACCGTAATGCACTAATTGCAGCCATTGATACCGCATGGGAAACGATTAATATTAATTATATTGATACCTTGATAGCGTCAATGAGCAGACGCCTCCAAGAATGTATCAATAATAATGGAGGTCACACCCATTATTGATTTCTTATATTTATTTATTTTAATAGTTATTGCTTGTAGACGTTTTTTAAATCAATATTATTTCTAATTTTATTTTGTTAACATTTCCTAAACAAAATTTTGATTCGATAATTAAACGAGCTATGGTGTTTAATTAGCGATACCTTCAAATATATTCTTTAAAGAAAAAAATTAAGTAAGCAACGTAAATTACCTATTTTCTAAAACGTGCTTAGTGTAATGATTCATTCTACAGTCTTTCTATAAGATAACCCCTGCTGAGACTACCTGCTGTTAGAATTGTAAATGATACCCTTAAGCCCGCTTCACAATGTGCAAACTTTTGTTCACAGAAATTGTGGTGTCCAAGTTTTAAATTTCATGAGTGTACATGATCGTTAACACGAGTCTACACTAGGTATCGCAAAATTATTGTTAAAAAAGACAAATTAACGGCTAATTACATCACATAGATAAATTATTTTAACAATAATTACATAAATAGATATTGTTTTGAAAACAAAACAGCACTTTTGTAAATGTTTGATTTATTACTTTGAGTGAGATAAATTTTATGTCAAAAAGTTGTTACGATAATTGATGTCAATTGTATTCCAATTTTCCGATTATTTTTATAACTTTCCTAAAACGTAATTATTATATCGTTAAAAATTCAGATTAAATGTGGTATTTTTGTGGACGTTAATGTTAATCATTTAGTTAATTCCTTTGTTGTAATTATTTTCAGAGTAAAATTGTAGGTAATTCCAAATTAAAAATATGGCCAGTACAATTAAGAATCATGCACAGTAGTGCTGTGTTTTTATTTATCTTAGAACAGTCATACTTATAATTTTTAATTCTGTTTTTAAGTTTCTGTTTTGTTTGATCTATATAGAGTGATCTGCGTAGAACGTGCATTAAACGTTCTTTAACTTGTAGATAAATCAAACACTTAAAATTCGGTACGCGGCCATAACTAATCATTTTCGTTTTACCTAAAATATGTTCAGACTTTCAGCCAAAAGCTGATATCAACTTTCTTATTTTAAAGGCAAACCTATAATTTCTTTTATATGGGTCGATTGCTCATATAATTCTGAGTATGTTACTCCTGACCGTTTTTGACATGCCAGCCGTTGTCAGCTCCAGGTTTTTGCACAAATAAAGTACTTATTAAAACCTATTATGTCCCGGAAGCTATTCACTGTAACTCAAAAAATGGTGGCTTAATTAATTTAAAAAAAAACAAAAATTGCTGGTTTTTTGGTCTTTCTGGGAAAATAAAAATCCGATTTAGTCGTGTCGGTACTCATTTTGTTCGTATTTTAATTTTCTACAATGTTTTTTACTCCATTAACATTGGTTTATTAGTATTTAGTCAGAAACAAAAAAACTAAAAAAAGACTAAGAGAAATGCTAACTGTAAACGACATGTGAGTGTTAAAGTGTAATCCGCTATCTAAGCGATAAATTTAATGTTTAAAATACACGTGTGTCGATAAAGCAAAGTATTTCTTGTACAGAAACACACACGCAACAAAAGAACACCTGATGCAGCATTTCGCTCTTATTATGAGCTCATCAGAGGTGTATACTTAAGTGCGGTATATAACTGTACAAGACGGGGGTTGGTCTTTTAAACTTTCGTGGAGCAATGAACATAAGTAAAATGTGTGTCTTACGACATCTCATGTATAACAGGGACACGTGTAAATAGTATAAACTAATAAAATGCCAACAGTTAACTGTAAACGACATGTGAGTGTTAATGTGCATAGCGCTATCTAAGCGATAACTTTAATGCTTAAAACACACATGTGTCGATAAAGCCAAGTATATACGTTGCATTAATTTGTTAATCACATACTAATTAATGACAATCGCGTGTTGGCTTTATATCCAAATTAATCTACTCATTGTCCTTGATATAATAGCACATGTCATATTTTTGTCACGAATAAAATGTCTGTTGATTGGCCGAAGACTAAAAATGAATCTTTAGAAAAACAACAAATAAAAAAGTAACAAGAAATGTAACAAAATACAACAATATTTTACAAAAATTTGAAGAATAAGTATGAATAAGTTTTCGGTAAACTGAAACAGATTCTTGAAAGTCACACGATAGCGAAAAAGCAGAGTATTTAATCAATGTATCATTTCAATTATGACATACGGATGCCAGACTTGCACAAAATTATTACAACACAGAGATCTATAAAATCTCTTTGTTGGGAATACGACTAGCCGGTTGTCCGAAAAATCCAAAAAGTCGATCGAGAACAAAATAAAAGTTTTAGAATACATCACGAAACTGAAATTGAACTTTTTATGACATACCGCAAGACACAAAAATGAGAGATTTAATGCTACTACTAATAATTTAAAGCCATGACACAAAACGAGACAACGACTCCAGGTTTTAAAATTGTAGGTAAGTTAAATTGGAAATAAAAGGCATAAAACAGAAATCTTTGGCAGAAACTAGGAAAGGCTTAGGTCCAAATAAGACCACAAACAGCTAAAGACGATGATAAGGATATACTGAACCTAAAAAAACAATAATTCTTGTAAACATATACCTAACAGAAACAAAAAAATTACCTTGTGATTCGCTAACTGCATGCTTAAACAAATCAGTATTTAATGAAAGGTATTAATCTTTCATTCGGATGTCTACGTTCAACCCTGGTGTAAGAAGGCATTACTTGTCCAGTTTTGTATCGTGTTCAAATATAAATCTCATATTGTTCCTTCAACACTCATTCGACTAATATGCAAAGATTGGAATAATTATTAGTTAAAAGTTTGTGGAATTGTTACCTCTGCTAATGAGTGTAAAGTAACTTGGCTTATTTCAATAGCCTTTTGTTTACGACAAATTGTTTTTTAAATATTCCTTAGCTCTGGAAGACTTGTTTTGATGAGAAAGGTATAGGATTCATAAAGTGTGGTTACTTTCATCAGCGAATGAAACACTGCCAGTGAATTTAACAAATTTTGTAATAAACTATAAAAAATGCAGTTTTAATTTATTCGTCGTACTTACTGACAGATTACTGTATAAGTATTTAGAGATTACAGTTTTTGGAAGTTAATTTTACTTTTACATATACTTTTGAACATGAGTGCAAAGTACAATTTAAATTGGTATTACTTCAATTAACATTGTTAATAACATGTTTTGGCTAATTATTACTAAACGCAACGTTAACAGACAGGAGATGGTTTGTACCTGAGCTCATTCCGTAACAAGAGCAAGAATATTTTTCCATGGTGTTGTACGATCCAACTATTCCGTATTGAAAACTCATTGAGATTGTTACTATGAATAGAAAAACACATTCTATATTCTTTAGTGTCATTATTGGAATGAGGTTTATGTACAAAAGTAATACAAAATTATTAAATGTATTAATAAAATTAACTGCCAGTTCCATAATCAACTTAAGAAGGCTTTTAACTTTAAAGTCGTTTTTGTATTTCACTCTCAATCTAAATAAATCTTTTATTTGCTTCTTTCTTGATAAAGTTTTCTTTGCAAATAGATTGGAAAATTATGATACCTATCGATCCTAAAAAGCTACATCAAAATTGGTGGCATAGCGAGTTCTACATTTGAAATAAGTGTTAGATAACAAAATTTTACTAACTCTATATTTCAGCAAGATCAGTAGGAAATGTAAGCAACAGATTTGGTTTGAAATAGTTTTTTGTTATATGATTAATAAAATTAAGTACAGTTTTTCATAATCAAAGTAGTTGTCAAAAGGGACCACTTGTCGTAACTAATTACAAAAAGTAAAAATTTTCGCCATTGTGTCAGATCGTTTTAGCATTTGTTTTGGAAATGGTAACCATGATAATATCGGCTACACTCGATTACAATTTGAATTCGAAATTGGTTTAATTCTTTTTTTTTTAATTAGAAAATACCTTGTTTGTTACACGTATATAAACATAATGCGTTTCTGTCACTGGTAACATAAATAGTTATTTTAAAACCGTTGTAAAATATTGTCTATTATTCGATTTACATTTTGCTAAAAAATAAAACTAGTTTAAAAGTAATTTGAGAAGATATTCCAAGTAGCTACTAAGATAGTTTTCACGTACTGAATACAAGAAAATCGTAAAAATTCCATTTTTAAAAATTTTTAATCTCACCAATGAATGGTCACGAACATAAATTATTATAATACCCCGAGTAGAAATTGGTAAAAAAATTACATGACATCAGCACCATTTGAAGAAGAAACAATGATAAAATTGAACCAAAGAAAGATCTTTATTAAATTTATATATAGGATGCACCATTAGTGGCGCGTCGGTTCATAGCTCCCTTATTATCAAGAATAAAAAAATTTGTTTTATACAAAAGTTGGTTTAAATGACCTTGGCCTAGAGACTCTAAGTTTACCAAACGTTTGCAATAGGTATTAAGTTGTCCAAAAATCTTGCAATAGAAAGTCATATACCTGATACGGTATTTTATGAACCCTTTATGCCAGAAGATCATTTATTTTCAGTTTCTCCTATACTAAAATTATATCTATCGTTTCAACTTTTGATAAATTCGTAATTTATTAAATAAATCAAAAAAGACTGTCAAAATAAACTAACAAATGACATATTTAACTGCATATTAGGTATAAGGAGTATAATATATTTCCGAAAGAGAATTTACTATTACTTGGTATAAAAAAAACTATAACCCTTCTATTAGATAGATTCCAGTTTCGACCGTTTGAAATACCTAAAAAGTAGCTCGAAAATTTGCACACTCGGTATATGAGAAAAAAAAGTTTGCTAGTCTGGTTTATGTTTAAACTATCTTGAAAATTTTGTTTACTGATTTCCTTTCATTTCTAAGAAATTAAATATTTTCTAGAACAGGTGACAAAAGTTTCACAAATCGGGTGATATCTCAAAAAATAATTATTTTAATTAAAATTTTATTTCTCCTAAATTTTTTGTATACATCAAATTTTTGTATTTTTGATATATGAACCGACGCGCCACTAATAGTGCACTCTGTATAAACCACTTATTAATTTTGGTTTACGAGTAAGTTGGCAAAAATATCTCGACTTACATTGTGATTGATTCTTTCACAATATCATTTTAAAAAAGAATTTAGACAATTATAATCTTAAAATCTCTAAAACTTTAATCTTGGAGATGTGTGGATATAACCTATAATATTTTGAAAACATTGTACGCGAAACTATACTAAAAGGGAATTGAAAAATAGACAATGAATTCATCCTAAAAGCAAATAACTGCGAAACTTAAACAACCTTTAAACTGATGCAATTCTCTCTATACCTCTACGTGCTAATTCTTTTTTGGTTAAATGAATAGCGTTGAAAATATCTACCAAGCAATATAAATTTAGGTCACATTCAGATTATTTAATTTTGTGTGAAATCCTGGTAGAATTGCAAGACGTAAAGTTGAACTACTACTGTATCCTAATTTACTTAAGTGATTTTTTGCTAAAAAGTCTTTCAACAACAGATTTACTTTTATACCGTCGATGATTTAAATACAAACTCGCATTTTTTTTACATAAACGTTCAAGAAGTTTTTACGCTTTCTGAGATTAAAATTTTTTTTAATAGATAGCAAAGTTTTATCAATAAATATCTAAATTAGTTCAATTGTTGAGCCGTCAAGATAATAACGCATAGCGTAGAAATAGAATGGCACCGAATAAATGGCTAAACGGCCCGGAATAATTCGGTCCCTTCGGAGCATCCAAATCCTAATCCTACTCGAGCGAGGCATCTCATTTGTATGTAATCCTACTGCAAGAGCCAATGAACAAATTGAACTGCTTTGGTTTCGTGAAATGATAACGTTCTATTACAGCTTTCTTAAGTTTATATATACACATTTTCTCTTGAGTATAAAATAGAATTGGTAATTTTAGTCAATCTACAAATTGTCAATCAATTGCAATAAAAGTCATGTTGAAATACTTTTGATCTACTTTTCATGCAATAGAAACCCCCATTTTTATGTTATAACACTAATTAGATTCTTTTAGAGTTAGAATATTATTTAGTAGTATTTACTATACCCATGTTTATATGCAACAAATATACTATAACGACTTGTACAAAAGAGTTTGGGGTGAAATCTGCAACACCCAAAAAAGAAATATCTGTAATACCTTAATGTGCATTGATGCAATGTGTAATTGAAAACCTTTTGTGTTTTATAAATGTTTCTAAACGAGGTTAGATGTTTTGGCAAGAAATATATTAACAGATACCTCCGACGACAAAAATAAAGCCTAGTTCTTTGATATATTTTTAAAATACAGGGTATCCCAAAGAAAACTTGACCCCCTATAACGTGAAAACTAAAAAATATTTCAAAATTCTCCGAGACACGTTGATTTTTGTTCTTAAGGGGAGCCTTTTTGACAGTCAAGCCAACTCGATATGTTCATCCCCCTAATGCTTGGTAACCCCAACTTTAAAATTTCAAACGAGACTACCCCACTTGTGGCATATCATTTTAAAGCTCTTTTTATTGCAAATACAATTACACTTCGTTTTAGAAATCGGTTGAGATTTGACTGAATTATTGGTACAAACGAATAGTTGACAAACCAACTTACGCGTAGTAATTTCTACGGGAATACTCGCCACTCATAAGTTTTTATCGACTACACACGACCACATTTACCTATTTTTGTTGATGTGTCTATCAGTTCACAATAAAAATCAGAAAGAGGACAAAAAGCTGAAGCAAATAATAAGTCAGATACTAATTGTTTTTGTTTATAATAAGTCTATAGAAAATCAGATCTTCTCTGAATATCAAAACACTGTCACAAAAGTCGCCTTTTTTTGCTTGTGACCAAAAAATCGTTAATTTCAGCTTGATCTTGAAAGTTTTAACGTGTTTTAAAAATGAATTATTTAGTCGCGGAAAGAGTAGAAATTGTTGCAATTTATTATCGAAATAATGATTGTGCTAAAGCTACAGCACGAATTTTCAACGCAAATCATTCTGAAAAAAATGTAAGCCCCTAGTACGTTAAACAATGATTGACAAGTTCGTTGCAACGGGTTCGCTTTAAAACAAGAAACGTGAAGTAATTGGTCCAGTTTGAAATGAAGCACTTGAAGTGGCAGTTTTGGGTCATGTACAGATGAACAATAAGCAATCGATTACAACTGTATCTCAAGCTTCCGGCGTATTCCGTTCCAGTGTTCATCGAATTTTGAAAAAATACAAGTTTCATACATTTAAGATGATGCTGGTTCAAGAGTTACATGAAGATGACTTTGATCGCCGTAACGAATTTTGCGAATACTTTAGACAACAACTTCTACAGAATCCAAATCTTCTCTACAATACATGTTTTTCCGACGAATGCACATTTATGTTGAATGGTGAAGTAAATAGACACAATTGTCGTTATTGGAGTGATGTTTATCCTCATTTAATTAGGGAATTTTATACTCAGACTCCTCAAAAATTAAATGTTTGAGCTGGAATTTTGGGCAACCATATTGTTGGACCATTTTTCATTCAAGGTAATCTCAATGGAAACATTTATCTAGAATTATTAGAAGATACAATTGATCCTAGGATAACAGTGATTTTAGAAGGTGACGACAATTTACTAGAAAATGAAATAACCTTCCAACAAGACGGTGCGCCCCCGCATTATACTGTGGGTGTGCGACAATTTCTGAATAACCATTTCCCGGGACATTGGATTGGCAGAAGAGGTCCCGTCGAATGGCCCATTACAAGTGTTACGTCAGAGAATTGTAGAAGAATGCCAATTAATAACTGCGGATGTCTTCAATAATGTTCGAAAAGAATTTGAAAACAGACTGTATTATTGTTTGCAAGCTAACGGGGGTCATTTTGAGCAATTCATCAAATAAATCTGACTATTATTTGCTTCAACTTTTTTCTTTCATTTCTGACTTTTTTTGTAAATTGATAGACATTTCAATAAAAATATGTAAGTAATGTGGTCGTGTGTAGCCGATAAAAAACTGTTTAGTGGCGAGTATTTACAGCTCCACTCAGCAAACATGATAGTCGGAAAATATGTCAACTAAAATAATTAATTTGAAATTTTTGCCACGATAAATGATTTAACCAATCACGTTTGAGAATTTTAAGTTGGTACATTCGCATGTAAAAAGCAAATTGTTTACAGTTTAGAGCTGACATTTTTTCGAGTGCTTTTTCTTAATTTATTACAAATTCCTCACAGTATAACTCTTGTTTACCAAAATCAGTTTTTTTGAAAACTACTTCATTTGATTTTCGCATTAAAGGTATGTATTTTAAGTGTTTTTAATAAAATGTAATTTTAATGTTAATAAAGTTGAGTGAGATTAGTACATAAGGAATCTTTAGTTAAAGATGAAATGAAGTGCACCTTCCTTATAACATTGATTTATTGTATTATTATTATATGACCATGGTTTCGATACTAATTAGTATCATTTTCAAATTAATAGTCTTAAATCTAAAATATAAAACAGGTTGAAAAATTATGAGAACAAAACCAGCTGCTACTCACCACAAAACCTTAACAAACAATAACAAAAATATAAGTGTAAAATAACTAATTATTTCATTTTGAAATTAAATAATGGTTCGAACATCGTAACCAAATAACAGCCACGTGCAAGAACCAATAAGGAATGACAATCGGAAACGGAAAATTATTTTATGTGATACCAACATAAAAGTGATATGGAAATATTTAAAATTGAAAAATAGCAAGTATGCAACCAACAAGGCATGCAAGAGGGACATTAATCTAAGATGTTTTTAATAAAATGGAAATTAGAAAAATCAAGATGAACATTAAGCAACTTTTTATCTAAAATAAATTGTTTAGTAATATAAACTTTTTCTAAATTTAAAATGATTTGGTTATTGTTAAAGACATGTAGCAAGTTAGTATTGGAGAAAGGTTTGTAACAGTGGTTGGTTTCAAGAAAATGAAGAAGCAAAATTCGATTTGTTAGCTCGATTAAGTCTGATGGAATCAATATGTTCTTTGAATCTAATGGTAAAAGATCTTTTAGTGGAACCTACATAACTGAGGGCGCAAGTATCACAAGAAAGTTTATATATGCCTTTGTTAGATAATAAGATAGATTTATCGGTGTTATTTTTAATGAAGTTAATAGGATTACAAGTGCGAAAAGCTAAATTGATATTGTATTTTTTTGTAGAGATTTGAAACAATTACTCATGTTATTGAAATAAGTTATGGAAGTGAATTTCGGATCAGAATTGTCTTTGATGTGTAAGGTTGTAGATAATTCTAAACGTTTTTCTTTATAATTTGTAAAATAAGTTGATCATTATAGCCATTGTTCAATGCGATAAATCTAATGAAATTAAGTTCAAACAAAAAATTATTAGTTAAGAGGAATAGTCAAAGTTGTGAATTAAAGAATGGAAGGTAGATAACTTGTGGGCCCAAGGGTGATTAGATTTATAATGTATAATAGTATCCACAAAAGTAGGTTTTTCTGTAAATCTGATAAGAAGGGATGCCTTTATCTAAAGTTATCATTAAGTCCAGGAATGGTAGTTTATTGTTAACTGATGATTCAAGAGTAAATTGAATTTCAACATTAAATGAATTAAAAAATTCTTTAGAAATAGAATTATCTATTTTATAAAAGATATGTAGATGACATTTTCATTATTTTAATGGTTCCGTAGAAGAAAGCTATTTCTTAAAAAGAATTTTTTAATTCATTTAATGTTGAAATTCAATTTACTCTTGAATCATCAGTTAACAATAAACTACCATTCTGGACTTAATGATAACTTTAGATAAAGGCATCCCTTCTTATCAGATTTACAGGAAACCTACTTTTGTGGATACTATTATACATTATAAATCTAATCACCCTTGGGCCCACAAGTTATCTACCTTCCAAACTTTAATTCACAGACTTTGACTATTCCTCTTATACAATAATTTTTTGTTTGAACTTAATTTCATTTAATTTTCATTTCAACGTAACGATATCGTAGCTTGGCATTCTCGTTATTTACGAAAATGGAGGGAAAACGCTGCTCTCGGAGAGAAGAAAAAGCCGGTTACTTATTTAGACGAAACTTTTATTCACCCATCTTATGGGGTGAGTAAATGCTGGCAGTCAAAGGACCAACCAGGTGTATATAAAGCTGATCGTTCTGGTCAGCAATACATTATTGTACACACGCAGGTGGTGAATATGGATTTGTAAACAACGCATTGTTAATTTTCAAATCTAAGAGCAAATCAGGAGATTACCACGATGACATGAATCATCACAATTTTATACAATGGGTTGAAAACAGTTAATTCCGAATTTGCCTCCAAAAGGGATCGTTGTTATGGATAACGCACCATACCACAGTGTTCAAATTAACAAACCCCTACCCAAGCCACAAGAAAGCAGGAAATTAGAGACTGGCTTGAAAATAATGAGGTTTCAACAACTGGGGACATGAGGAAAGCTGAATTGTTAGAACTGGTGAATAAGATTAGCCACACTAAAACATTCTATGTGGATGAAATTTTTTTAAAAATGGACATACTGTTTTACGCTTGCCTCCATATCATTGCGACCTTAATCCAATCGAATTCATATGGAGCTTAGTTAAACATAAAGTCGCAATGAAGAACGTACAGCAAAGTGCCAAGGATATCGAGGTGTTAGTGAGAAACGCTTTTGCAGAAGTCACAGCATCAGATTGGCAAAAACAGTGCAAGCATGTGGATCAATTGGCTCAAGAAATGTGGGAGAATGATGGATTACTTGACGAAGTAGTGGAAAAATTGGAATTTGTAGTGAATACTGGTTTGTCGGAAGATGACACAAATTCGGAAGAAGAATATGAAACTAATTAATGGAATTGTTTAAATTATATTTCTGTTCAATTTATTTTTAATTTAAAAATTAATTTGTGTTATTGCCAAGGAAATAACTTATTCATTCATTAGATTAAATATAAATCTAATACATTTAAAATAAGCAGAAGAAAATTTGTAAATCTTTAAAATTATTTAAAATGTTTCTGTAGAACTGAATATTGTTACTAAAAATGTTGCGTTATTGTTATTAAGTTTAATGCAGTATTTCTTTCAAATTCTGAATTTTCTGTTTATAAATTTGTTCCGTTTTGATCTTGTTAAAAGATTTACACATATTATGCAGCACACAATACATTTGTGTGTATCAAATAAATCACATTTAAATACTTTTTTTCGGAATGTACTTTACAAGCTCTATAGCGCCAGTATCCCCCTCTCCAACTATCTTGTTTGCTGAGTTTAGCTGTAGGTTTGTCAACTTTTCGTTTGTACCAATAATTCAGTCAAATCTCAACCGATTTTTAAAAACCAAGTGTCATTGTATTTGCAATGAAAAGTGTTTTAAAATGATGTGCCACAAATGGGGTAGTCTCATTTGAAATTTTAAAAGTGGGGGGGAGGGGCTAGGCATTAGGGGGATGAACATATCGACTAATGGCTTGACTGTCCAAAGGCTCCCCTCAAGAACAAAAATCGACGTGTCTCGGCGAATTTCGAAATACTTTATAGTTTTCACATTATAGAGGGGTCAGAGTTTTCGTTGGGATACCTATATAAAATATAAAAGCATCAACACTTTTTGAAGGTAAATTCTTTCCGATTTATTAAAAAAAACAATAATAATATTCAATTTTTCAACAGTAATCATTCTTATCAAGCGTTCTTCATATAATCAAATTGGAAAAACAAACACAATTAAGTGAGTATTAGACAACCAACGGTAGGTATCTATTAATAAAGTAATAATACTTCTTCCTGGTGTATTATAGAAAGAATATCCAAACACAAAAATGTAAAACCCCTCAAGCCATTGACTTTATTTATGCCAACAGAGCGCATTGGTATAAACACTTGTCTTAAATTTACTTTGATATTAATGTATCCATAAATATTCTTTGCTTAGTTATTACTGTTACTAGTCAACTACAAGTATCCAGATCGTAGATTATACATAATACCTAAAGTTTATTGCAATTATTCGATGAACTCTTTAAGTTGTTTAAAAAAGATTCCAATTCTTAATATATTAAATTGCTTAATGTTATTTACATGAATCAATAATTTGATAATATTTTCACAGGAAAGTTTGGGAAATTGACCGATGAAACTGATAAGCAATAAAGTTTTCTCTTGTGTGCATTTGTAAAGTTTTGCCTCTAAAAGTTTTTCTTGGAAGCACTGCCAGAACAAAATTAAAACAACAATATCTAACTTTGATGTAATAAAATTTAATAAAATAATTCAAAGAACTATATTCTCGTGTTTTTCCAATTTATAGTTTCTGAACTTTTTAATAAATATAGGTTATAACTGGACCACACTAAATTCACACCAATAAAGCAGATTAAGCATTGTATTTTTATGTAAAACTAGTAACTGTTATTGCAATCACTTATATTAATATTTATTATAGGTACCTACTTTTATTTTGGTAAAAGATCTCACTATGGTAACGATTTTCAGCCATAAACAAACAATTTTTATTTTTATAACAGTTTTACCTTAAATGGTTCATTAGTAAGTCATAACTATGAATGATCTGAATAAGTAGAAGCATTCACGGAAAACTATTAAAATAGAAATTTTTACTTTTCTACCATACTTTTGTCAAAAATATTGGTCGGACAATTTCAACTGAGTCGAATAAGTTTTGGTGTTTTTCTAAGTCGAGAACGATTACTGAGTTAAGTTTGTATTATTTAATGGTTTAATTCTAAACACTTTATCGAAACATCGAGTGTGTCGCTGGGTTCTAACGTAGATCCCTTGTTACTTCTGCTATTTATCAATGACCTGTCAAAAGTGATTACATGCAAGTATCTGTTTTTTTGAACTATTTTTATTCTATCCCTGTCAACGATTCTTCGTTTTTACAAAATCACTTACTGACAATTTCTAATTGTTCTATTTCTAAGTATTGCTATTTACAAAACAGTTGTATGTAAGCAATATACGAATACTATTGTTTCATGTCGTGTCGACAAAATCAAGGACAGTAAACTAAACTTTTCCGAGCATATTGAGAGCTTTAGTACTGAAAACTATGAGCTTATTCTTAATGAGTCTATAGTATGCAATGGTGAAAACAAAATTGAAATACTCTATTAAATATCTCTTCTAGTACTGTATTAGTACTAAAGTATGACAAATTCGTTTACGTTTTTGCGGCTTGTTTGTAAATTAGTGTTGCCTAGGATCAGGTCTAAAAGCCGTCGTTGATTGAATTTTTTTCCTAACGTTTCGCTAAATGCGAGTGGTAACATTCTTCAGAGGTCCTAGATTTCTACATCGCACAGGGTTTTATACTAGTTCAAAGTATAATTATTATTTTTCTTTATTATTATTATTATTTTATTACTAATATTATTATTTATGATTTGTTTATTTACGGGCAGAGCCAATAGTACAAATGAAATTCAGTACAGATATAATAGCAAAAAATTCTAAAAACTAAATACATTTGCTGTAAATTATTACTGAAAAAAAGTAACTATATGTCTGTCAAAAAGTTAAACTTAGGAAGTAAACTTGTACTAATATTTTAGGTTTCTTTGGATTTTTAATTCCATTATATTAAGACCCAACCGTTTATCAATTTGAATGTAAATGCCAACAAAGGCACCAGGACGTTTTGTACTAGAGATTGAGATAATTACAATTGTTTTCCTTTATTTATTAATTAGGTTAAAACTGCGGCTATACATGTATAGACTTAGAATTAGTATCTATTGCGCGAAGCGTGAATTTCAAGTTTTTATACGTTTAAATCAAAGAGCATATGCATATTCTTCAAAAATATTATATCATGATTTCATGGGTAAACTTTCTACTACTACAAATTTATTACTCCACCATTCAATATTAATAAAGAATATGAAGGAACACTATCAAATCAATTCCAGATACACATATGTTTCCAAAGCTTTCGATGGAGCAAACCATAGGATTCTTATCAAAAAGTTAAATCCTTTGGAATTTTCATGTAGCACTTTAAATTGCATAGAAAGCTTTTTAATAAATTTGATATTTCAAATAATAACCTGAAAATATCTAAAGGTCAATAAACTAGTTGGGAACACTAAACGTATATTTAGGGAAACTTAAATGATTAGATGTAGAGGAAACGCGCCAAAACACAACCACTTGTTTATTGTTAGTGGAACGAAGTAGACATTTTTTAAGACCGTTTTTATTGTACTTGGGTATGCCATTTTTGTTTCTATTTTGTCTGTATTGTTTAATAAAAATTGTGCGAGATTTTTGAATATTTTTCGGCTCTGACGACAATTTATACGAAGTGGGATTAGATTCACCAATTACTGTAATCACCGAAACTACCACGTGCAAACAATAGATTCGGAAGCGACTTTTAGCAGCCAAAAAAGCACTCAAGCAACTTTGGATGAAGTTATTCAAGTGGCAGTTAGAGCAATTATTAGCCACCAGCAAGCAAAAGAGGTACAAGAAAGTACGAGGGATACTGCACCCTTGGCACCATGGCAAACAAAGAAAAAAACTTGCAGCTTTATTCCGAATTTAGCGGTCATAATGACGACATTAGAGGATGGTTACAGAGGTTGGATGCAGTGCAGAGCACCTATAGGGTATCAGATTCCATTATGCAATTAATTTCTAATTATTACTGAGGTTGTGAATTTCTTAGATGACATTTTAATCACTGGACCTGATAGTAAAACTCATTTAAATCGTTTACATAAAGTGTTAGAAATATTACGCAAATTATGGTTAAAGTTATTTTACAAAAATGTAATTTCTTTAAAAATGAAATAAATTATTTAGCAACAACACTACACCCGCTGTATAATTTATTAAAAAAATGTGTTTTAGCAATGGAATAAAAGTGTCAAGAAGCATTTAATAAAGTGAAGGTACACTTCAGTCAACAGAAATTTTGGTACATTATGATGCAAAATTCCCAATTAAATTGATCACTGATACTAGTGACTACGGCCTTTCAGCCATGGTAGCGCATATGATGACGGATGGTACTGTTCGCCCAATTGCGTATGCATCAAGGACTATGTCTAAAACTTAAAAAAATTATGCCCAAATTGAGAAGGAAGAGTTAAGCATAATTTTTGGAACCAACAGAAAAACACCAAAAACTGCATCAAAAACTTGACTCGGACACGTGTTTCAACAGCTTAGCTTAGCTTAGCATAATAAAATAAAGAATAGCAAATTAAAGAAATATTTCCTTATTAAAAACGAATTAAGTATCGAAAACGGATGTATTTTATGGAACAATAAGTATCTATTAATTATTAATAGATTTGCATAAAACACATTTTGGCATCACCAAAATGAAAACATTAGCTCAATCTTATGTACGGTGGCTTAATTTAAGTACAGATATACAAAATTTTGTAAATAGTCATGATAGTTGCTTACAAGTTAGGTATGATCCCGGAAAAAGCGAATTATGTCAGTGGCCAATTTCTAAAAATGTTTGGGAACGCTCGCATATTGTTTATATGGGACCATTTTTTTTAGTTATTTTTTTATTGTGATAGATAGTTATTCTACATGGATCGAAGTGTTTGTAACAAAATCTATCACTTCATTCACAACTATGGAGTGCTTACGGTCGTTGTTTGCGAGATTTGGTCTCCCCAAAACGGTTGTTAGCGATAATGCTACTGCATTTGTCAGTGCTGAAATTAAAGATTTTTTTAAAAATAATTGTATAGAGCATATAACAGCACCGCCGTATCAGCCGCAATCAAATGAGGCGGCGGAGAACGCAACGCACTGTAAAAAATTCATTAAAGAAAGCTTTAGGGCAAAATAAAAATAGTACTGGCTGTCAGTGGCTAATTCCTAAAAATGTTTGGGAACGCTTGCATGGGTGAGCATTTACTCACATACCCAAATTTATTTTACACTTATTAAATGTTCCTAAACCAAGCGCAAATAATTGAGCGTATTGACTTTTCAACTTTTAATTTTGTATGCAATTTAAAATCGTAATAAAAATCTCTACCTAAAATTGGCACAGTTGCGTTTTGGATTACATATATTTTTAATTTATTTGTAATGTCGTTAAAATTAGAAAAAACCATCTGGTTTTACGTTTGTGCCATTATACCAATTTATGATTTTGTCCGAACATGATAATGTACAAGTATTAAACTTGTATTTAGTTGAAAGTCAACAAACTGTTTATCGATTTCGATTCTAATATTAATAGGTACATAACAACTGTTATCATAATTTATTGCAAATAAAGACGCTTCTTGCAATTCTATGAAGTTACTATGTTCTGGCTTATTTTTATTTGATAAGAATTGATTTTGTTTACAATTAGCGTCCTTAATTGTCGCAAATTTACAGGAAGTTGTTATATGACCCTTGTTACCGCATACGTGACAATTGCTGTTTTTAAAATTATTTTCTCCACGTACCTTACACATATACAGCTTTAATGGAATTTTTTTTTGTCCCATAAACTTTTTAGATGAGGTTGCTACATGATGTAGAACTGGTTCAGCTTTGACTACTGCAGAACGTATAGGATCTTGCATAGCTGCCATTATCCAATTCAGTGCATGAAAATTCACAATGAGCCGCTCCCGAGCTGTCCATTCTTTTGCAGACTCATCAGTTTTGCAGGATTTCTAAAATTTATATCTGGACACAAACACTGTATCTTCCGGTTTGAAGTGATCCGTCATAATTTTTAATAATTTATCGAAATCGGTGCCATATGGTGTGTCTGGTAAACACACATTAAATAAATATCAATTTATACGCGTCTTCAGATAACGTGTTTAACAAAATGGCACGTTTTTTATTTGCGTCGGTAATGCCATTTGCCAAACAATAATTTTGTAATCTGGGTTTAAAAATACTCCAATCGCTGCAATTAGGGTCAAATTCTTGTAAATTTCCTACAATTGGATATCTTACCGCACTTTCTTCATTTTCTGCACTTTATTTTTGTTCTTTCGGCATCCTCGTCGCCACTTC
Source organism: Abscondita cerata (assembly GCA_030710515.1). Lineage (NCBI taxonomy): Eukaryota > Metazoa > Arthropoda > Insecta > Coleoptera > Lampyridae > Abscondita > Abscondita cerata. The sequence continues at coordinate 48,039 of JALBCR010000661.1, forward strand.
TTATTTAATTTAATTTCGTATATTTAGATTTAGTAATTAGGTTATTAAAATAACAAACACTACGTTACTTCGACAACGATTTATCTCAAAACTACCCGAAAATCACAAAATTGTATATTTGATAACTGAACACAATTAACTTTATTTCTACGATGTTCCAAACTTTTATTTAATTATTGGAAAACGTAGTGAAAGTTATGATTTTTAAGCGCGCCCTAGCGTCAGCTTGGAACATCGTAGAAACAAAGTTAATATATATATATATATACATTGTAGAAAATTTAGTGTACTTTAATTTAGTACATGTCAGTTATTGTAAAAAATTACTCCGTTCGTAATTTATGAGCAAAAAAGTAAAACAAGTGCAGTAATTTTTAGGTTTCTTGCGATTTGTTAAGTTAGCTCACCTCTGCCGAGGTGGCAAAATTAAAAATCGGATTCAGCGCCCAACAATACATATAAAACCACTGAGAAAAAGAATTCAAGAATTTTTTTTTTTTTACTTATATGATGGAACTAAATGACTTTAGAAGCCAAAGGAATGGAACACTAAACGGCAGCATCTATTTAACAAATAGAAAAACACCAAAACTACACCAAAAAACTTTTCTCTGACACGTGTTTCGATAGCTTAGCTATCAGGGATGCGATGCTAAAATTAGAAACAATAGGAAGCTTATACAGTATCCGCCAAAATAAACAGTACCGAAAATAAAAATAAATATGAACGAAAATAATGCTCTACCAAAAAAACTTTTTTTTCCGTTGTTAGAACCATTTTTAAATCAAATTTAACTGCAGCGTACTATTGATATATCAACTAATGAAAATTAAGTCAAACATGACAAATCCATATTACATAAACAACTCCACAGCACTTTCGGTACTGTTTATTTTGGCGGATACCGTATATACCTACTACTTGCGTGTCACGCATCGTTACACTAATTGGGTCTTAGATAAGCTTAAATAATTCCAAAAAACCTATTGGACCGTTATCATCATAATTTATAAGCAAATTTCTGTTTTTAAAAATTTCTAAACTTTCACAAGAATCAACTTCGTTTTTATTATCTACCTTCTTAATTAATTCAATGACATGAGCGAAGTGCTCTTTAAAACAAGTTTTAATAGGTCTCTTGGTTTGCCCTATTATTCTTGGTTACAGTATTTACAATTAATTTTATATATTCCCGATTTATCACACCAAAATTGAGACAAAATTAATAGAAAATATTATATATATACCTGAAAGATCTCTAGAACCTGCCACAAAGTTACAAATGACAATATCTGTCAGAAATGATCACAAGCCATTTTATTTTAACCCGCGACATATGCAATCAAAATTGAAGCTGATATTATTTTAAATTGTTTATTGCATGGAGAGGTATAATTCAGAAAAGTCAATCACAATATAGCTCACCAACAGTGTTAATGAAAAAGAAAGATGGCAAAACGCAAATGTGTGTTGAGTTTAGAACTTTGATTTCAATTACATTACGTGATAATTTTCCTTTTTCACTTATTGACGACCAAATTTATAGCTTGAAGGATAAACAATATTTTAGCAGCTTAGATCTGAAAGATGCATTTCATCACGTTTCTAGGGGCAATTTGGTCCTAAAAATTCTTCACCAATGTTTATGGGGTTCAAAGATACAGCATTTCGTGAACTTATTGATCAAGGCAAAGATAATATTTATGTAAATGATATTTTGATTGCTACGGAAACCAGCGAAGTTAGTAGATAACTTGCTAAGATTAGATAGATACAAATTTATGCGAACTGAAATTGATTATTTAGGTTATAGGATTGACAAAAAAGATATTCGCCCAAATCCTCGGAATGTATGTTCAGTTTTAAATTTTCCCGCCCCAGCCAATTTGTTTTATATTTAAATCGATTTATTTATTATTTTTCAATCATAGCTAAACCATTATACAATCTTCTTAAAAAAACTAAGAACAAATCTGAGTTCACTTTTGGAAAGGTGGAGCTAAGTAGTATGGAGCAGCTGCAGAATTCTTTGGTTTCAGCCCCTGTTTTTGTTATTTATTCTCCGCATTTAGAGACCTAGCTTCATTGTGATGCTAGTTTACAAGGGTTTGCATCGATTTTAATGCAACGTCAACAAGATAAGCATTTTTATCCTGTCTTTTACTTTAATAAGCGTGTCCAAATATCACAGCTTTGAACTCGAGACTTTATCGATCGTTTATTCTTTGGAACGTCTTACTATAACCTTAAAAAAAGTCGTAAATCCACGAATTTTGCGATGAACCCCTATTCTGCATAACTTTGATTATACGGTAGAACACCGAAAAGGTGACAAGATGCGTCAAGCCGACGCGTTGAGTCGTTGTTTTGATATTTTAGTTGTAACAGAAAGAAAACCTTACTATTATGCAAAGGTAAGACCCCGACATTAATAATGTAAGTTATCAATTAACAAAAAATAAAGACCCCTAGTTTGAACTCCGAGACGGTCTTGTTTATAAAAAGTGTCAAGACAAACTTTTATTTCATGTACCAAAAACGTAATTAATAATGTCATTCGAGCGTGTCATGATGAAGTTAGTCACGCGTTGACAAAATAGATTTAATAATGAGAACGTATTGGTTTCAGATTTGCACCATGCTGTCAAAGAACATATTAAAAACTATTTGAAATGCATAACGTATTCTCTTTGTTTGGGAAAAAAATTAGGCACTTTATTTATAATCTATAAAGGTAACCTCGTTCAGAATTTAAATATGTTTTCAAAGTAATTAATTGATTTGCAAAATTTATAAAATTATATCCTTGCCGCACGGCTAACACTAGCGAAGTTTAATAAATTAAGTACAACAGACCAAATAGAATCATTTCAGATCAAGGTTCAGCGTTTGGATCAGATGAATTTGAGAAATTTTTAAATAAAAAGCACTATTTTTACGTTAAGATTGCTGTTTGGACACCCCGTGCAAATGGCCAAATAGAAAGGTTTAATAGAAACTTCACTCCAATGTAAAGTAATCAACACCCACTATAGAAAAATGAGATACTGAGAAACGCCCCAAAACACAATCACTTGTTTATTGTTAGTGAAACAAAGTAGACATGTTTTAAGACCGTTTTTATTGTACTTGGGTACGCCATTTTTGTTTCTATTTTGTATGTATCTATACACATAAAGTCGTAGCCCGGTTTGTCTGTCTGTCTGTCTGTCTGTCTGTATGTTCGTCTTCTCCTCCGAAACGACTTAACCGATTTCGGAGATCGATGCATCAAATTGTTCAGGAGGTCCAAGCGCTGATCTTAGGCGGGGTCACAAGTTGACCTGACTTTTTGACGTCTGACCTAGAGCGGTGACATAGGCATGTTATATATCAAAGTGTTCAGGATGTCAAGGGGAATGTTTTAAGATAGGTCCCACATTGACCTGACCTTTGACCTCTGACCTGGAGCAGTGACCTTACGTCTTTAATTCAAGGGTTGTCTAGATTAGGCCCATTTTCAAATGGGTTTGGTTACTAGTTGTTTAATAAAAATTGTGGGAGATTTTTGAATATTTTTCGTCTCTGACAACAATGTTTTTATTTAAAATATCAAAATTGGCAGGTGGTCCATAAAAGTGGGACACCCTGAATAATTAAAAATAGTTTTAAATTGTAGCCAATGAAGTACCTAAAAGAATCGTCATAACCGATTTTGAAAAATCTACTTTTAAAGGCAATATGAAAGGTCCGCGTATTACACGGACAGGATGTGTAATCGAAAACTTTTTACCCATAAGAATGTTGGGCAAAACATTTTACTTATACACAACTTAATTTAGAAATAAAATTCACTTTATAACTTAACTTATCAGTTATTTCATACCTCGATTTAACTATTATGTATAAAACTGATTTCATTGCTTCTTATTGCTTGCCAATATTTTTGCTTCTCTCAATTATATTCCCTTTTTTTTAAGATTTTGTTGATAGTAGAATTTCAAGTTTCTTGTAGTCTACCTCTCTTCTTATTTTCTCCCAGAGTTTCCTCCCACACTCTCTTGACTTGTGACACTTCTTTATATGCTGTAAGTGTCCTTTTGTTTAGTACCGACGATTATAAAAAATTACTGTTGTGAGACGAAATAGGCAGATGAACGATAGCGAAACGTCACCGTCGTCCTCTATCGGTAAACATTCATTTCCGTTCTTAATACTTAATATACTATTATGATATTTCAGGTTAGTTTCTGTTTTAAAAAAATTCACTTTAGTTATAACAAACTATCAAAACATTATCGATATCAATTGTAATTACGGTAAATATAAAGTTGTATTGCTACTTGTAAAGTGTCATTACATTTACCTGTCACTGTATAAGAAATTAAATTAATTTGAATTAATTAAATTAAAAAGTTCAAATCAAATACTTACAAATTGATCAACCTTAAAGTATTCTGTTCGAAGAGAGAAAAAATTCTAAATGGTTAAATAGATTTTAAACAAAAAATATATTTTTAGTTAATTCAAAACAATTTACATTTTCTATTTTAAATGTTTATATAAATAGTCTTACAACTTTAGACTTTTTATGGAAAGTTAGCGCTTATTTTAAAGTACCATTTATAACTTCATTCCAATTTTGGATTTAAAAAAATATTGCAATTTTAAATTTGTAGTTTACAGGAACCCATTGCATTTTAATCAAATTTATAAATATTGTTATCTAAAATGAGAAATATGAACTTGTTTTATGCGCTGTAGGCGTTTCAAATATAATCCCAAATTAAACTTGACATAAAATTTAAATAATTTAAAGTCTTTACTGTGCTTTAAGTAAAAGCCCAATTACATTACAAATAAGATTTTTTACACAAATACGTAATAGTAAATCCAAGAAAACTAATTAAATATCACGAATACGGGCATTATAAGAAAAAGTACAATAAATGTCGTATAACTTAGTAAACAACAGTTTTTTCAACTAAAACTTTGTGAACTTATATACAAGTTTACGAGTAGTAACACCAGTTACTAAGTAATAGACAAAATGAATAGAACAATATAATATTCTTTGAAGTGTTTAATGGAATATCATTGATATTTTACTCAATAAGTTTCTACTATTATACGGGTGATTCAGCTAACCCGTTCATTAAAAGTTTATGGACTTCCCGTTGAAATATTTGTTTAAAAATTTGGAATAAGGGATTGCTTGAAAAGTTCTATTTAATTAAAATATTTCAGCTTCCGGTTACACCGGAAGTGGCTACCAACTTTCTTATTTTAAATGGAATGATATATATTTTTTGTATATTTGGATTCTACGCTAAAATCTGAGTTACTTTCATGTAGCACAACCTATATGAAAAATCAATAGTTTTTGAGATATTCTCATTTTTTTGAGAAAAATTGGTTTTGTAGTATTGTTTTCAAACGCTTGTCAATGATTGAAAAGAAAGTTATAGTAACAAAATTTGGGCTATACTTAGGAGGACTGTTAAGTTTTTAAATGATGTGTAATTTGACATCTCATTATTTACAGGGTGTTCAAAATGTTTGGCTAAATCTGACTAACTTCAACTGCCCAAAAGTCAATTTTTTTTTAAATGGAACTCTCTGTGATGGAGAATTAAGTGGTCTTTCAATCTTCATAAGGGTTCCCTATACCTATCTGTTACCATTTTCCTGCTATCGATGTATTTACATTCGACACACAATATTTCTCTATTTTATTAAATAATTTCTGACTAGTGGCCTGTGGAAATTAAAACAATGTGCCTTATTTATCAAACTTGTAAACGTCGACGTGACACATTATACACGATATGGAAATCCACCAAGAATATTCGAATGAAGACATACTAAATTTATTTTTATTCATGGAGAATGTTACAAGATTATTGAAAGAACTTGCCGTTTGCTTAACAAGAGATATCTACATTTATGGCCTCTAAATAAAATTACATTGCAAAAAATAGAAGCAAATTAATTTAATTATTAATTTAGCAACTGTTCGATATGCCGTCCGTGGTTTTCTAAGCACAATAAAACTCTTCTGTTAACTTCAGCTATTGTGGATTTTTGAACCATTTGCACATCTACTTCAGCGAAGGCAGTTCGAACCCGATGTAATAAGTCATCTCTGTTATGGACTGGCCTTGAATAGACTTTAGTCTTGACATACCCCCATAAAAAATCCAGGGATGTTAGGTCAGGTGATCTGGGAGGCCATAGAGATGGACCATTGCGTCCAAACCAACGATCTTTGAACATATGGGATAATTCTTGATAAACCTCATGGGTTGAATGGGCTGGAGCACCATCCATTTGGTACCAACATGAATTTAGAAGATTTTCCAAAAATTTGAAACCACTCCTCTAAGCATTTCTAAATATTTGCGAGAATTTAAATTTTCGTCATACACTTCAAAACAAACACGATTATCCATAATTAAACAAAAACATTAAAACTAAATGTGTCTTGAAAGTTACCTTCGCGCACCATCCGAGGATTTTGTCTGCCCAATAATGCCAATTTTTCCTATTAATGATTCCTTCTCTACTAAATTTTGACTCATCGGTCCAAATAATTTTTTCAAAAATTTGGGTCTTCCTGCGTTTTCAATAAAATGCTTTCACAAAATGCTACACGACGTATTTCGTCACCTGTGCGGAAAGCTTGTAGTTTTATAATAGAAAAAGCATGCATTTTACGTTGTGCCAAAATTCTCTGTATCGACGAGTAGGACAGTCCCAAATCTTCAAACACAGCTCTGATCGATGCCTGTGGATTTGCATTAAAATATGCCAATACATTTATTTCGTTGTCTTCATCACCGGTGACTACCTTGGGGCGTGTTCTAGTACATTGAATTCCAAATTGTTTAAAATTTGCTTCTATTCTCTTAAACGTAGTTTTATTTAGAGGTCGCAAGTGTGGATATCTCTCGTTAAACAAACGGCAAGTTCTTTCAATAATTTTGTAACATTCTCCATGAATAAAAAATAAATTTAGTATGTCTTCATTCGAATATTCTTTGTGGATTTCCATATCGTGTATAATGTGTCACGTCGACGTTTACAAGTTTGATAAATAAAGCACATTGTTTTAATTTCCACAGGCCACTAGTCAGAAATTATTTAATAAAATAGAGAAATATTTTGTGTCGAATGTAAATACATCGATAGCAGGAAAATGGTAACAGATAGGTATTGTAACGTTTTTAGTTTACGTTATGTACTATTAGTTTTCTATTTTTAGTTATAAACAAATTTGTTTTAAAACCGCTGAGTTTTCACCAGCGATTATTAATTTATAAGTGATATTGAGAACGTTGCGCGGGCCACCTTAGATAAGCACTAAATTTTGTATTGTTGGTTCTTTCCGTTTTGAAGGTCCGAATTGTGAGGACATTAAATCAAAACGTTTTAAAGATAATTTAAAATAAGTTGTGAACTTGTGATTGTACGAGTAAGTATACTTGCCTGTATTTATTTTAATTAATTCGTATGGGTAAACCAAGATTTATTTTCATTTAATTAATTATTTAATTTCTTGGTGAAGATAGCAGTACGTTTTGGGGTAGCCATGATGTTTGGAATGCGGTTCATGTACCTCACCATTTATTCTTTTAATTTTGCGGTCATCCGAAAGCGTACTCGATTTATTTTGAAGAATTATGTAGACAATTAATTATATTTTTCGAAATGTGTAAATATTAGTTAGCTAAAGCTTTGTAATTTTTAGAATCGATTGATTATTATAAACAAATCATTAACAAGTTGGATTCTGGAATCCATCTCTTAATCCTATCCCAGTGAACCCCTTTCGTCTTTCGGTTGGGGCATCGAACCATTTGCTGTCCGCCGTTTTCTTTAATCGAACACCAAATAATCGTGGTGCGAGTAGAGCTGGGTATGCTGCTGCAGGTGACCGTGGAGTATTCCTGGGCTAGAGCTGTTGCACGGGTTTTGAGGGAGCTGTGTGGCCACGGAACTGGACCTGCAGCCAGGGCTGGTGGATTTCTCCAGGTCCCGAATTGAGGCTGGTGATATGGTATCTGACCAACCTTAACTTAATTGTTAACGGTTACAATTTTGGTCCTAATTTTTAGATTTAGTTTATTTGTAATTGTACGAAATCGAATACTCAGTCAAACAAATTAAGTGGCCGTAAAGGGGTTACTCAGTTTAAATACCAAATTACGGTACACAAATGGTAGCAGAACGTGGTTATTTTTTTTTTATATCGTAGGTTGAAATTTTTCGAATATTTTAAGAAACTTACTTGACTGAGTATTGCGAACTTATTGCATAATTATAGTTAATAAGGTCAAAATTTTGTGTGGCAACGCAACATTCCAAGTTCTTTTGATAAATTTATTTACTTAATTTCAAATAACAGTTGTTAACGTTAAGATGTCTAATGAATCCAAAGATGACATATCCCAAGAATTGACGAAAGTGGATTCCGAGCAAGAAATTACTAATGTCATTTCTAAGCCTGATCAAAGACGACCTTCTGGTCCCTCGGTTAAAACAAAAACTCGGAAACCACGAGCGGCAAAACCACCTAAATCCAACGATGTGTCACTATTAGACCTAGTAAATGAATTACGTATGTCAAACCAAAATCAAAATGAAATTATAGCGTTAAATCGAGATGTATTGGGCAAGATCAAATCCTCAAAAATTGAATTCTCGGTAGATACAAAGGCATTACTCGCCGGAGTCCCACATTGTTGTCATTCGGATCCCGAGTCAATTATTAAGTTTATTGCGGCCATTAATAACATTCTTAAAATGTCCAATATCGATGAGACTAGCTTGCGCAACGCTTTATTCGGTAAATTGAATACCGATATTCATGTGTGGTGGAGTACCACCCTTACATTAAAATGGGCAGAAGTTAAGTCGCTTTTCATTGAAAAATTTATTTCAAATGCGGATCGCATTTTGTTAATTGACAAATTTGTATGTAGGAAACAGAATATTAACGAATCCTTTGATAAATTTATTGAGGACATACGAGTGTTCTCCGAAATTTTAATTACTGAGTTTTCGGAAAATCATTTAGTATCACTTATATATGCCCATTGCAATTATGATACGTTTGAACAAATTAAATTTGGTCCAACCCCACAATCCTTTTCGGATTTAGATGATTTAGTTAAACGAATCCAGTATTCGTCTCGTCGAATTCAGGAAAACTTAAAATCGCCCTCTGCGTCACGAGCAGATAAGACGACTACAGAAGCTATCGCAACGATATCAGCTACTAGTAGTTTCGGACAAACAGAGCAGTTTGACTCTTCTCGTGTTAAAATTCGTTGCAGGTACTGCAAAAATTTAGGTCACGACATTCAAAACTGCTGGAAATTACAAAACAAAAATTCTTCGTATCCAAAAACTCCTAGATTGCTTTAATAGGGATATTAAAACCAACTTCATTAACGCTAGCCTACCTTTCATTAACATTCACGTCGGCCATAGTAGTTGTTTAGCATTACTTGATACAGGGGCTTCCCATTCGTTTATTTCATCTAAACTAGCGACTTCGCTCATCGCAGTCGGGTTTGGAAAAATTAAACGAGTTTCAGATACCATTCTCCTCCCCGACAATTCTCCTATTAAAGTGACAGAAATTATTTTGTTGAGTTTGAAGATTGGAATATTTTCTTGGCCTGAAAAATTTTGGATTCTCCCCAAATCAAATTTTGATATAATTATTGGGCACACGTTTCTTAAATCAACGGGTGCTATAATCAATTATAAATTAGGATTTCTTACTTGGGTATTTGACCAATCGGTTAAGATTCCGTTTGTTAAATTTTCACCGAAAGGTTCTAGAAATATATTAAACGCCATTTGCGAAGTTGATTATGATTTAAATACTAATGATTCTGCATTATTACAAAATTTACTAGATGGTTATTCTGATGTTTTAACAAAAATTTAGGGAGCGCTACGAAATTCGAATATAACATTAAGTTAAACACTGATAAACCAATTTACAAGCTTCCATACTATTTAAATCCCGTTAAGCAAGCCGAATTAGATGCACACATTAATGAACTGTTAAAAAGGGGTAATTCGGCCCAGTCATTCACGTTACGCCAGTCCGGTGTTTTTAATTTCAAAGAAAAGTGGCGACAAACGACTAGTCGTCGATTATCGATCTTTAAACAAGGTTGTTGAATATGATCCATTTCCTCCAGCGAATCAACAAGCAATCTTTTCAAATCTACAAGGCGCTTCAATATTTTCAATCCTTGATATGAACATGGCATTTCACCAGATTCCCATAACGGAGGGTGCAAAACAATACACCGCCTTTGTTACTCCTACGGGACATTACGAATACAATTATTTGCCGTTTGGTTTGAAAATCAGTCCCACTGGATTAAATAGATTAATTGCGCGCGAATTTGGTGACATAAGATTTAAATTTTTATAAATTATTTTGATGATTTTATCATTTATTCTCGTTCGCCAAAAGAACATTTTAATCACATTTCGATCGTTCTAGATCGGTTTAGAAAATGTGGTTTAACAATTAATCCCGACAAGGCAAAATTTTGTATGAAACGCCTCCGTATTCTCGGTCATATTGTATCTACTAACGGAGTTTCGCTAGATCCTGAACGCGTGAGAGCCATTAATGACTTACCTATCCCACAAAGCCCGAAACAACTAAAACAATTTATTGGTATTGTAGCATTTGTTCGCGATTTGTTAAAAATTTTCAGAAATTGTCGCGCCATTGAATGCTTTAAAAAGAAAAACGTAAAATTTAAGATCACCGACGAACATCGATCGGCAATTAAAATTCTAAAAGCGCTATTACCGAAGCACCTTCTTTAAGATTACCAAATTTTAATTTACCTTTTATTGTTAGAACAGACGCCAGCGCAATTGGCATTTCCGGCGTACTGCTTCAAAAGTTTAAAGATGAAATTCACCCTATTAGTTTCACCTCCCGTAAGTTGTCCGATTGTGAAAGGGTTTACTCTACTTATGAACGCGAATCTTTAGCTGTAATCTTTGCTCTAGATCGATTTCAAGATTATTTGATTGACACTAAGTTCACCCTTGAAGTCGATTGCGAGGCGATTAAATGGTTGTATAATCACCCATCACAGCTTTCGAAATATGGTAGATGGCTTCTTAAGCTTGCAAAATTTAATTTTGATTTAGTTCATATTCCGGAAAAGACAATTGTATTGCGGACGGACTTTCCCGTCTTTTTGAAGAAAATGCAACATCAGACAACACCCCTACCCCTGAAATTTCTTTAAATACGTTAGTTGAGATCCCAGAATCATTCATAAACATTCGTCGTCACCAAGAATCAGATCCCGAGTGCAAACTCATCCGCGACCAACTGAATGAAGGTCAAGATGTTCAAAACTTTGCCCTTAAGGATCGTCTTCTTATCCGACGCGTAGGTCGCCACCGCTTAAATAGAATTGTTGTTCCAAATCCGTTACGCGCAATGATCATATTCTACTTTCATGATTCGCGAATCGGAAGTCATAATAGTATTACGAAAACTTATCGTTCGATTGCTAAACGATTTTGGTGGTATGGTTTATATGAGGATGTAAGAAATTATGTTTCTTCCTGTGAGTTATGTCAACGTTTTAAACCCCATAATGTAAAAGTAAATGTTCAGCTAGCTACTGTTAATCCCACACACATCTGGGAAAAATTGTACATTGATTTTGTTGGCCCTATAATTTCTTCGTCTTACGGATACAAATACATTTTTTGTGTGCGTTGATTCATTTTCAAAGTGGTTACAAGTATTTGCTTGTAAAAGAGCAACTGCTGAAGTAGTAGTTAAACAACTGACAGATCTTTGCACTACTTTTGGTCCACCAAAAGTACTTGTTTCGGACAATGCCAAATGTTTTACTAGCAACGTTTTAGCTCAATTTTGTACTCAATGGGGCATTCGACAGGCCTTTACATCACCGTATCATCCAGGTCCTAATCTGTCGGAAAGATGTAACCGAAACCTGAAATTCAACCTCTCCCTTTTACTAAAACAATATTCATTGAAACACTCGAGTTGGGATAAGGTCTTACCTTTCTTCGTCTACAATTATAATCGAACACATCATGAAACGATACAAACATCTCCTGCTCATGTTTTCTCGGCCGCGAATTACCCACACCCCTTGATAATCTTTGGGATTTCGACGGTAATCTCGATACTGAACAATTGTCACACGAGGAAGTGTGCAAAAGAATAACTAAGGCTAGAGAACACACCAAAACATATTTTAACCGTAACCGTCTCCCAGAAACCAAATTTAAAAAGGACAATTTGTTCTTGTTAAGTCATTCTCATCCACCCCTAACCCAACCTCCGAGTCAAAATTCATTCCGCAATGGTCGACCCTAAAGTAATCATTGGTTTCACCACTCCTGTTTCGGCCCTGCTACAAGATCCTTCATCCCTAGAAATTTCGAAATCCCATGTTGAATTTCTCAAACCATTCAAACATCCCGTTTCGTGAGTATGTTATCTTTCGCCTTCCTACCGCATTTTGAAAGCTTCGCTTTTCTCCGGAAGGGAGGGTGTAACGTTTTAGTTTACGTTATGTACTATTAGTTTTCTATTTTTAGTTATAAACAAATTTGTTTTAAAACCGCTGAGTTTTCACCAGCGATTATTAATTTATAAGTGATATTGAGAACGTTGCGCGGGCCACCTTAGATAAGCACTAAAATTTTGTATTGTTGGTTCTTTCCGTTTTGAAGGTCCGAATTGTGAGGACATTAAATCAAAACGTTTTAAAGATAATTTAAAATAAGTTGTGAACTTGTGATTGTACGAGTAAGTATACTTGCCTGTATTTATTTTAATTAATTCGTATGGGTAAACCAAGATTTATTTTCATTTAATTAATTATTTAATTTCTTGGTGAAGATAGCAGTACGTTTTGGGGTAGCCATGATGTTTGGAATGCGGTTCATGTACCTCACCATTTATTCTTTTAATTTTGCGGTCATCCGAAAGCGTACTCGATTTATTTTGAAGAATTATGTAGACAATTAATTATATTTTCGAAATGTGTAAATATTAGTTAGCTAAAGCTTTGTAATTTTTAGAATCGATTGATTATTATAAACAAATCATTAACAAGTTGGATTCTGGAATCCATCTCTTAATCCTATCCCAGTGAACCCCTTTCGTCTTTCGGTTGGGGCATCGAACCATTTGCTGTTCGCCGTTTTCTTTAATCGAACACCAAATAATCGTGGTGCGAGTAGAGCTGGGTATGCTGTTGCAGGTGACCGTGGAGTATTCCTGGGCTAGAGCTGTTGCACGGGTTTTGAGGGAGCTGTGTGGCCACGGAACTGGACCTGCAGCCAGGGCTGGTGGATTTCTCCAGGTCCTGAATTGAGGCTGGTGATATGGTATCTGACCAACCTTAACTTAATTGTTAACGGTTACAATTTTGGTACTAATTTTTTAGATTTAGTTTATTTGTAATTGTACGAAATCGAATACTCAGTCAAACAAATTAAGTGGCCGTAAAGGGGGTTACTCAGTTTAAATACCAAATTACGGTACAGTATAGGGAACCCTTATGAAGAATGAAAGACTACTTAATTCTCCATCACATAGAGTAACAAGATACAGGGTGTTCCATTTAAAAAAATTGACTTGTAACCGGAAGTGCTAGAAAAGGTACATGTACTTACAAGAAGGTACTACACTTTACAAGCATTTAGTAGTTTAGTAGGATTTACTTCAGTTTAAGTGAAGTAGGCATTTGAGAAACTTCGGCCTCCGCAAATAAGTGTTTTTATTTTTGGAAATGGCAGCTTTCATTAATGTGCGTTGCTGAAAAATGTATCAAGAAAAAGGAGATACAACGATGACATATATCGTAAATTATACAGGGTGTCCCGATATACCGTGTGCATAAAGCTACTGTAGATTTCTGGTACTAAAATATGCCGATTTAACTCAAATTACCTTAGTCTAAAAGTTGATAGTTTCCGAAATACAGAGCATCAAAGTTATTATTTTTTATTAGTTTTTCATGAATAATGCTCTTAATAGCTGTACTATTTGCACAAAATTGGGTACCCGGAAGTTTTTTGGGATGAGAAATTTAAATCCGTTTTAATTTTTGTAGTAAATTGTAAGCCACTTACGCCACTTTTTTTACATTTTAAATGTCCTAATTGGCCCGCAAATGTCACTGTAAATTAGATCATCGTTTTTTGTCTAGGAAAAGAGGTAAGAATAGAGAAAAACAACATGAGCCTTACTAAGAAATAGAATGCATAAAAATTTAAAAAAGAGGAAAAGATGGGAATACGCCAGATACCTAGAAGGGTTAATAGAAAAACACAATCAGGTCAATGAGTGGAAGTGGAGTTAACAAAAAAAAATGAATTTTATCGAATAAATTAAAAACTGCTTACTTCAGGTATATTATCACATGTTAATGTTTAGATACTGTCCCATTGATTTTAGAAGGAGAATTCACTAGTAGCATAAAACTACGTTTTTCTGAATTACCCTGTATATATTCTACGGTTCTGTTGTGGTGCTTGTCATTAACATAGTTTCTATTGTGGCTATTGTCTTCTTTATCTAGGACAATTCTAAAATTATTAAATTATTTATTACAAAATGATTGTGCATCGATTCCTACTTTATTTATTGATGGATTTTATTTAAATTTTTTGCAAATGTATAAAAGCTTCATTTTGACCTTCAATTATATTTATATTTTTATTCTGAATGAGGATATATATCAATTATTACTTTTTGTTACAATATACCTATGTCTTATTATATAATACAATTTTTCATTCGACAACGATTTTTTTTTCAGCAATGCAATGGTCATCTTGTAGTAGAAAATGCTCTAAAGATTACAACAGTATCGTTTTTACCAGGATCGCGTTAAAATTAATTGAGATATAAGTACACAACACTACATTGAATTCTCCATATGAAGTTTAGATGTGGAGACACCTTAAGGCTTATCGGAAAGAACAGTAGGAAGTTGATAGTTTTGACAGTATCTTTATTATGTTTACTGTATTACTTACTTTTTCACCACATTCTTTTATTTGTTTAACTAAAGATTCAACTTTTTGAAATATGTCGTGCCATTGAATCAGTTGCTTCCATTTTGTGTTGATAAAAACGTTCATGCACTAACAACGTATTTGTCCGGAAGGGTTTCAAACAATTTGCATTTTTCGTTGTATTGTAAATATCTAATTTAGTGTGTTTTCTTCTCAGACAATTCTTCTTTTAACGTCTCCTCTGCGGGTGGATAAACCTACTGAATTTTGTTTTTTCACTTAGAAATATCCAGGTCAACGCTCTCCGTAATCCCTTTACTCCGGTCGGTCGTCGTTTGAAGACCTACCACAGAATTTTCCAGTAGGGGCAACCGCCATCCCTTTTGGCTTTCAACTATTCCTTCCTGAAGTCTTCGAGAAAAAAGACGTTTTCTTCACGATAAAAGGTTCAGACGGATGATAAGACCCCTCATTTTCATAAATCGCAATAAAACTTCCGACCTAATTGATTTCGAGCGTTTGAATTAATATTAAACTGTTATGTTTATGTGTGTCGAACCGAACATACCTACTCCCTGTAAGTAATTTAAGTTTTATTTCTGATACCGAAGCGGCTGCAACCATTAGCTACTATTAATGTCATTTGCTAATGTACAAAAAAAAATTTAGTGGCGGCTCGTGGTCAATCATACTGGGAGGTCAAAATTAATTTAAAAATAGGCATACTTAAAAAATATAAATATTTTACCTTTAAATTCCGCTTTAAATGGTCTTAAACTGGAGGTCCATTCTTCGTTCTTTAGCAGTGGAAAAGTGTTGAATAACACGTTCGTTAAAATCGCATATTCCTTTTACAAATGACTTCTCGATACTCAACATCGCTAAAGCGGATAATCTGTCTTGCCCCATGGTGTTGCGTAAGAAGGTCTTTATTCTATTTAAGGTCGAAAAACAACGCTCACTTTCAACAGTTGTCATTGGCAGTGTGCACAGTAAAGTTAATAAATTGACAGTTTCAGAAAACGTTTCACTCAAGTTATTATTCGTAAAAAGTTGAAGTAGTGGAACAGCCCCAGAACTACCGCGGAAATCAGGACGATCATAAATAACTTGTAGCTCAGTTTTTAGTTTTAAGAAATTTATAGAAGGATAGTCTTTTTAACCAAATTTAAAATATTATCTGGAAAATTGTTTTTGTAATTTTCAAACTGATCACTATAAAACAGTTGGCTGATCACTAAATGATCACTGAAACTAAACCGATGGTGCATTTCAGAAATGATTATGTCGCAAACTTCCAAAGCCACTCGACGCTTAGAATCTTCATTTTTACGTGATCGCTTAGTAGTATTTGACGAAATTGTAGGCATCTCCGAGGATAGGTCATTTAAAATTTTATCGCGAACTGCTTGGATTGAACTTTTAAAGGAGTCGATATAATCTTTTACAGATAAAATGTCTATACTACGTTTTTGAAGTTCATTAAAAAGTATGTCACAATGGGGCATTACAAGATGGAAGAAGTTCAACCAAAATATAAAATCTTCATTTTGTAAAAAGCCTTTTAAACCAATCGCTTGATTAATCGTCTTTGAATCTTCTTCTATTTCGATTATTTTTTCTAAACACAACAGAATGTCTGCACTATAAACAAACACAGTTTCCACACAACGTACATTAAAATACCACCTCGTGGGAGCTGCTCTAGGTAAGCGAGCTTTTACAAACTCATCCAGAACCGCTGTGCGTTTTGGGGATCGACTAAAGAATGTTGAGAAACCATGTAAATTTGCAAAGAAAACTTTAACATTTTTATCTTTACCTGCTGCTTTTTGTAAAATTAAGTTGAATTGGTGGGCATAACAATGTATAAAATTCGCGGCAGGGTAATGTTCTTTAATTTTTTTGTACGCCTCCTAATTTCCCGCTCATTGTCGACGCCCCATCGTAAGTTTGCCCAATTAATTTTTCTGGAAATTTATGAATGTCAAGATTTTCTAATTCATGAAGAATTACATCTGTAAGGTGTGAAGCTGTGGTTCCTAAAGGATTTACAAATTTTACAAACCGTTCGTGTACAACGCCAGACAAAATATAACGAATTATAAAAACCACTTGGGTTTTAGTAGAACTGTCGGTAGTTTCGTCCACTTGCACAGCAACATACTTAGCTAATTTAATTTCTTGCTTTATTTGTTCCTGAACTACAGCCAGCATCGAGTCAAGTAGATCGTTCTGAATCGATTTGGATGTTCCTTTAAAAACGGTTGCCTTCTCCATATGCTCCTTAAAAATCGGATCCAACTCGACTACAAAATCAATAAGTCCTCTAAAAACTCCTGGATTATCAGATAAAGCCGTTTCATCATGGCCACGTAGTGCCAACTCAAATGCACCGCAAAATTTTATACAATCTACAATTTTGTTCAAAATATAGCGATTTTTCGAAACATTTTCATTAAAATTTCTAAGGGATTTTCTATAAGCATTGTCTAGCTGTGTACGAATATCAACATTTCCTACGGTTGCAAAATTTACCGAGCATTTCATGTGTTCTGCAGACGAAGCATGTTTTTTATTTTCTCTTTTAAATGTTTTAAATCGCTTACACCGGATTTGCACCATAGCGAGTCTGACGAGTCTTTAGAAAATAATAAACAAACAAAACAGTAAAATACGTTTGATACTTCACAACCACATATCCAGTCAGCTAAATCGTACATTACCTTGCGAAAGTTTCGATGAACATCTTTATTTTTGTCTTTGCTAGTTTGTCGTAAACTTAGTTCTGGCAAAGGACGACCATTTGCCTTGAACTCAACTAATTTTGTAAAATTAAGTTTGTTAGCACTTTTTAGTTGTTTAATTTTCTGCACTACCGACATTTTCTATAATAGCGCATGCACACGCGAACCAAAAATAGTATTTTTACAAAACAACACAACAACAGTAAAAATATCAATATAAATTTTAAAATTGATTTAAAACACGCGAAAATCGAATCAAAAATCGAGCGTAGATGTACACCCTATTCGAAGCCGGCTTATGACCCAAAGTTGATTATTGCTTCGGATGTTCGCGTTTATTCGGGCGCTGCACGTTTTCGAGTTTTTCCGGGTAGATCTAATTCAATGAGGACAATTCGCACCGCCAGCCCAAGGTTAAGGAGGATGAATTACGAACGACGGCCGATAAATTTTAAGTTAATAATACTTGCCACTTGCGACTTTTGCGAGTAAATTACCTATTTTAATAAAACACGTAATAATTAATATTTTTTATATATTGTCAAAATTTTTGGGAGGTCATTGACCAATTGACCCTATGGACAAGCCGCCACTGAGGAAAGGGGAAAGTAAAGGAGGGTGAGGGAGAAGAGAGAGGGGGAGAGAAGAGAAAAAAAGAAAGGAGGGGGGAGAAAGAAAGAAAAAAAAAAAAAAAAAAAAAAAAAAAAAAGGGGGGGGGGGAAAAGGGAAAAAAAAAAAAAAAAAGGGGGGAGGAGGGGGGGGGGGGGGGGGGGGAAGGGGAAAAAAAAGAAAAGGGGGGAGGGGGAAAAAGGAAAGGAAAAAAAAAGAGGGGGGGGGGAAGGGGGGGGAAAGAAGGGGGGGGGAAAGAGGGGGGAAAGGGGGGGGGGGGAGGGGGAAAGGAAAAAAAAAAAGGGGGGGGGGGGGGGGGAGGGGGGGGGGGGGGGGGGGGGAGGGGGGGGGGGAGGGGGGGGGGGAGGGGGGAAAAGGGGAAGGGGGGGGGGAAAAGGAGAAGGGGGGAAGGAGGGGGGAAGGGGGGGGGGGAGGGGGGGGGAAGGGGGGGAGAAGGGGAGGGGGGAGGGGGGAAGGGGGGAAGGGGGGGAAGGAGGGGGGGGGGGGGGGGGGGGGGGGGGGGGGGAGGGGGGGGGGGGGGGAGGGGGGGGGGGGGGGGGGGGAAAGGGGGGGGAAGAGGGGAGGGGGGGGGGAGAGGGGGGGGGGGGGGGGGGGGGGGGGGGGGGGGGGGGGGGGGGGGGGGGGGGGGGGGGGGGGGGGGGGGGGGGGGGGGGGGGGGGGGGGGGGGGGGGGGGGGGGGGGGGGGGGGGGGGGGGGGGGGGGGGGGGGGGGGGGGGGGGGGGGGGGGGGGGGGGGGGGGGGGGGGGGGGGGGGGGGGGGGGGGGGGGGGGGGGGGGGGGGGGGGGGGGGGGGGGGGGGGGGGGGGGGGGGGGGGGGGGGGGGGGGGGGGGGGGGGGGGGGGGGGGGGGGGGGGGGGGGGGGGGGGGGTGTGGGGGGGGGGGGGGGGGGGGGGGGGGGGGGGGGGGGGGGGGGGGGGGGGGGGGGGGGGGGGGGGGACATTTCTGTACACTTACATACTTACTGACTTTACGTCTAATTTAATTCTATGAAAGTTTACCGTTTGAATACTAACATTCACATGTTCTTAAAGCAAATGATATATTATTATCTAAACTAAATAATTTTTATTTTATTTTTCAAGTTTCCTGAAAACTTTCTTTTTTCCGTTTAGTAACAAAGTTATCTTACCTGGTGAAAAAAATGTAAACTTAAGTCGGTTAAGAACGTCTATGGTATTCAAAAACAAATTATGTTCTCATAAAAAAATTAAATATAGTTTAATTTAAAAAGTAAATAAAGTATAACAAAAAATAAAAATAATTTATTATAGATGCACTAGCACCACCTTCTAATATGAATATGAAAATAAATTAATTTTGTTTGTTCTGTATAAGTACGTTGAAGTAATTAGTAATTAATTTTAATATATGTACTACACATAAAAATTTATTCAGAAAATTAATTCAGTGAATCAATATTTTTGAAATAGGTTTCCATACCATCGGTAACAATTTTATCCCAATATTTGTATTTGTAGCAAACCATATGAATCCGTTTTGATACAAATGTACAAACATCAATTAACCCTGAATAAAATCTAATAGAAGAAGTTTTTACTTTTCAACAAAATTATAAATAACAACAAGATAAATAATTCAAAATACAAAGTGTTCCATTTCGAATAAATACCTATTTATGTTACCAGTGGCAAAACGCATATGATTTGTTGCAATGGTTATATGACACTTAATCACTTGACAGTTAAACTTAGGACGGTTAAAACAGACATATAAACACAACGACATTTAAACACGTCGGCATTCACATAGACACATAATCACGGTGGCAGATAAAAATTTGACAATTTAATCATATGTACATTTCATTACAATCATAAGAAACTATTGCAGAAGATTGGCAAATTTAATGTAAATTCGTTGAATTTAAAACATAATTGTTGTATTTAAAAAATAATAGTTGTATTTAAAAAAATAAAACAATAGATTAAATAGAAAAATGGGACATTAAATTCTATCCTTCTCAGATTGCGCTTTAACATTTATATTAATCAAACATTGAAAAATTGCAGTTGCGATGAATAATTTATTCTTATACACACATGGACAAAATAATTTGTAGGTAATATGAAAGTTTTGTACATATTAAAATACAGTCCATTTTTAAGGTTATTGGTGGTTCTTTATTTAAAACTTTCAAAGTTGGGAATATTTTCGAGTGTTTATTGGGGGTTGTCAAATATGACACATTTACAAAACTTAATTCAAAAGCGTACGGTTATTAAGGCATCACTTACTAGGTTTAATAAGTTTTAACAAAATTTTAAGCAAGGGGATTATTTAGATAATTTGAAATTGCGTTTAAATAGTGCCCAATTATTATTGCAAAGTTATGAAGAAGCGCAGTATAACATCGAAATTTTGGATTCAGAAAAGGATTATGAGCGTGAGAGATCGTCATTTGAAGAACAGTTTTATAGTGTAATTTTACAGACACAAAAAATATCAAATTGTAATGATAATAACTCCTCAAGTGAAGTTATAATTTAAGTTATAACACGGAAGATGTGAAATTGCCCATAATTGAGATTGGCAAGTTTAAAGGTGTTTATCAAGAATGGCCTAAGTTTAGAGATAGTTTTACAGCATTACTTAATACATAACAATAAGAAATTAAGTAACATCCAAAAATTTGTATATTTACAAAATAGCGTATGTGGTAGGGCTTCGGAAACTATTTCAAACTTGGAGGTTTCTGATGCGACGTATTTAATAACTTGGGAAATGTTAGTCGAACGATTTAAAAATAAAAAATTAATTGTTTTTGAACACATAAAATGCATTGTGGATTATGTGTCAATCCAGAGGGAAAGTGGAAACATAGTTACTTCAAAATTTGATTTAAATACAAGAAAATTGTAGCAAACTGAGATTAATAAATCTCGAGAATTGCCAACTATTCAAGCATTAGAATTATTTTTAAAAGATAGGTGTTACTTATTAGAAACTATAAATATTGGAAACTTTAAAGTTAACACAAAGCAGTTTATCAATCATACGCAGATAAGGTCATAAGTTTGCCCGGTATGTTCAAAGGATCAGAAAATTTATAATTGCGATCAATTTAAAGAGTTTGATATCGTAAATCAACGGGTAGAAAGCATAATATTCTTATGCACAAGGAAAATGTAAATTTTAATGATAAATCTCAGATAGAGAAGGCTAATGCAAACAATGTCAGGGCGGGTCCGAGTTCCGAGATTACTAATTTTAATAAATACAGTAAAGACTTAATTTTGTTAGCTACCGCAAAAATAAATGTTGTAAATAAGCGTGGGAAATTAGTGATTCGACTGCTAATTATGTCTCTTCAAAGTTTTTAAATAAATTGGATATTTCAGCCAGGACTATTGCACCAATTCTAGTTGGAATAAACAACTGTATCAATTATAAGTCGAGTGGTCATACTTAAAATTAGTTTGCACCGCAGCTCATTTAATATAAAATCTACATTTTTGGTATGGAATAAAATTACCGAAAACTTGCCACTGTATTCTTTTAGTTTAAGTGAGATTAGCGTTCTTAATAATATTACTTTAACTGATGATTCATTAAATGTTTCGAAAGAAGTACATATCTTACTGGGTTCACAGATATTTTATGAAGTAATGTTAGCGGGGTCAATTAAGTTGGATAGGGTAATATTTAGGAAAAGCAAATTTGGGTGGTTAGTGGCAGGTGTCGTAAATGCTGGTTGGGAACAAGGGTTTTTTGCTGTATGCAATTTAAGTGTGAAACCAAAATTAGCAATTGAGGATGACAATTTTAAACAAGATGCATACGAAAACAAATTTTTAACTTATACATATAGAGAGGTTGATGGCAGATTTGTTGTTAAATATCCGTTGAAACTGATATTTCGTTATTAGGTAATAGTTTTTAAATGAGCCAACCAACAATTTTTGCGATTAGAAAGTAGATTTGATAAATCTGCCAGTTTAAAGAAAGAATATTGTAATTTCATGAATGCGTATATAAAATTAGGACATATGAAGAAAATTATTGATTTGCGAACTAAAGGGGTAGTTACAGCATTTATTAATTGTGAGAAGTTATTAACCAAAAAAGTTTTATATTCCACATCATCCAGTCTATAAAAACGACAAAATTAAGGGAAGTGTTTAATGGTAGTATGAAATCCGATAACAAAATTTCTTTGAATGAAATATTGCAGAATGGTCCCGTGGTTTAAAGAGAATTGTATAGCATTTTACTTAGATTTAGTAATTGCGACTGATGCAGAAAAAAATGTACAGTCAGATTTCGGTTGATCACAAAAATCAAGACTTGCAACGTATAATTTGGAGAGAAAATGTTGCAGATCTACTTGAAATTTATAAATTAACGACAGTAACCTACGGTTTAAAACCTTTAATTATTTGGCTACTAAGTGTATAAAACAATTATCTTTAAATTTTTCTGACAAATACTCTCAAGCCTCTGATGTTTTAATAAACGATATATTTATATTGACGATTTAATAACGGGATGTGATTCAGAAGGAGATGCTTGTGTGCTTAAGGCTCAATTAGATGAAATACTAGGGAGTGCTGGATTTAAATTAAGAAAGTGGCACAGTAATTAGCCACACTTTTTAAATAATTGCGAGCCGATATCATGTCAGGACAAACATTTTATAAAAACTAAAGAGGAACAAAAAACATTAGAATTATATTGGGATGCAGAAATAGACTGTTTAAAATTTTTATTTAATATTAATTGGGAAGAAAAAATTATGTGACAAGTTTGTATGACCTATTAGGTTTAATTGGACCGCTTACAGTGGTTTGAAAAATATTTATTCAAAATTTATGGGCTACTGGGTTAAAATGGGACGACAAACTACCAGATAATTTGAAAAGTATGTAGGATTTTATTTTTTAGGATTAAACAATTTAATTATACCTCGAAAGGTCTTATGTGAAGCGCCAAATAATATACAACTACACGAGTTTTGCAATGCCGGCATAAAGACATTCGTATGCGCTATTTATTTAAGAAGCGTTATTAAAGTAGGAGAAACTATGATAAAATTAATTTGGTCAAAATCGCGGTTGACTCTACTTTAAAGGCAAAAAAAGAAGGAAATAACTCTTCCTAGATTGGATATAACTTCGAGGGAGTCAAATTTGCCTTGCAATACTATAAAGTGTTACACAGATTCAACAATAGTTTTATCTTGGTTAGACAAACCTGCAGAGTATTGTAAATTATATGTAGCTAATAGGGTTAAAACAATACAAGAATTAAATTTAGAATAGGATCATGTCAGATCTGGCGATAATCCCGCAGATATTATTAGTAGATAAATGAGGTGAAACAAATAAATTAAAAACTCCATTTGGTGGAAGGGCCTAAGTGGTTAAAATTGAGTGAGGAAAACTGGCCGTGTTTCTAATTATTGTATAGAAAATATAGAGTTATTAGAACAAAAGGATAACAGAGTAGTTACTTGTGTAGGAAATAATTATAGGTTAATAAATAAATTTTCGTGCCTTAATAAATTAAAGCGCGTAAGCGCATGGGTACTTAGATTTATTGTAGGCATAATAAAGCAAAAAATTATTCAAATCTACTGTCTATTAAAGCGCTACAACAATCATTATTATTATTAATAGAACTAGCGCAACAAGAATTTTTTTCTAACGATTATATAATTTTAACTAAAGGGGGGACTATTACTCGCGAAATTAAGTTGATAAAACTGAATCTTTTAATTGATGATAATAAAATAATTAGAGTTGGTGTTCGCATTTTGGCGATTTTTTATTCAAAAAACGGCATCCGATTATTTTGACAAAGGGTCATTATTTAACTTCACTAATAATTATAGAAAGTCATTATAAAAATCTACATGCACGAGCACATTATCTTTTAGCTGATTTAAGAGAAGAATATTGGCCGATAGCCGGCTTAACTTGTGTTAAATGGGAATTAAGGAAGTACACAGTGTGTATTAGGTTTGGCTCTAGAAAAATACAACAATTAATGGGTAATGTATCAAGGAAAAGGCCGAAACCTTGTAAACCGTTTCAATTTGTGGCAATTGACTATTGTGGACCATTTGAGATTTAGGAATAGTATATTAAAGAACTAGTTTCAGAAGACGCATTTTATAAGACGAGTACAGTTTCGAAAACGAGCCGCGAAGCGAGGAGTTTTCGAAAGTACGAGTCGCTAAAATGCCTTCTGAAAGGAATTCTTTATACTATTTTTTCTATTTTGGGCTTTTCAGATTGATTTTAAAATAAAATTTTGCGAGTTTTTAAATTTAGGAAATTTTGAAGTGTAATTGCTAAGGTGGCAATATTTTCATTAAACTTTGGTTTAAATGCTAGTTTAAGTTTAATTAGTACATTTATCATATGTTTCATTAAAGAAAAATTTGCTGGAAATAAAAATAAGTAGATAAATAAATCTACTGAACATTAATTACGATTTAAATTAATGCACACCGAAGGTAATGACATCTTGGACGTTATCAGTGTTACCACCGTTTTGAATAAAAATTGTTCTATTTCTATAAAAGAACTCATTTGGGTGCTTTTATAGCTCTGTAAACAAACCAAAATAGAAAAAGGAGTTTTAGAAATACCAAATTTGTAAAGGTATTTTTTTGTGTTTTTGTCTGCGAGGTTACCAAGGCTGTTCATTTGGAAGTTGCTTGCAAGCTTATGACGCTTTGTAAATGTTTTAAGATAATTAGCAAACGGTTAGTTCAATTAGACGACAACCCACTAATTTTGTTGCCAGAAGAAAATTTCTAAAACTTTAACTCTAAGATATCGAACTGATTTCAAAATTATTGCAAGAATAAGATTAAATGAAATTTTTACCGAAACGCTTGTACCATATTATGGGAAGTTTATGTAAAGTAGGTGGTTAATAATTCAAATTATAGACCACTAACCCTTTTAAGTGTAAAATCCACAGGACTTTACCATACACATCATATATATTATAACTGAATGTAGAATTAATACCATCGGAAAGAATTAATTTGAAACGACCTGGATTTAAAGTTTGACGCTTAAAGCAGGAAACGACGATAATCAATTTGACAAGATATGGTGCAGCATACTTTCCCAACTATCAAGTCCGTCACAAAATGGAATAGTAGAAATTTGCAAAAATCTGCAGGTGTAGGGATAAAATCATAACACAATTTGTTACTTTAAGTTTGACGTAATTGGATTCCACCCCCTGACTGGTACTATGGGTCGTTCAGCTTTTGTATTATACCTAATATGAAAAGTTTTATACACATAAACACAGCCCATTTTAAGGTTACTGGTGGTTAATTATTTATTTAAACACAAACCGAATTTAGTTTATACGTAGAACAACACCTTAAAATAAGATAAAATTTTAATACCTTATTTTAAAGACCTTCTTTTAATGAAAGTGAAAGTTTCTGTTACAGTCTTTGTGAAAAGATTAATTTTGCACACTTTATTTAAGATAAATTTTACAGTACAATTGTTTACAAAAATGTCATAGTACACACAATTTTGTATAAAATATAAGTTATTTGCATTGTTATCTTCAAACTTTAATTTTATTACCTTTCTTCACAACGTACATAATTGTTCGTCGGATTCGTCCTAAAGCTTATTTTTCGCGATAAAATAAAAGAACGATGCCAGCAAAATATTAAAGATTTAAAAAAAAAAATTAAGCCACTGTTACCATAGACGATTTCGTAAGAAAAAACTCGTTGAGGTCAATACAGAAAGGAGCTGAAACGAATTATTGACTAGTTAGCAGTAAACCAGAGTCACTCAATAAACAAAAAAAAGATGTCCACCATAGCAACAACAAAAACTTATATAGACAGTAGTACCGTATTTAAAAGGGTTAAGAGGTAAGCAGATTTACGAAGATATCTTAATACCCTTGGTGATCAATGTCCTTCGTATCAACCGTCAAAAATTGGAATCAAGCTTCAAAAGAGGTAAATTTTCCATTGAAGATGATGACCGATCAAGGCCAGTTTCTGTGTCAGTCCCCGAAAATATCGATCAGTTCATGACATGATTTTACAGACCGTCAATTGCGCTAAAACGGATATCTGAAGCACTGAATATTTCATACGAACGCGTTCATCATATGGTTTACGTCAATTTGGACATGAGAAAAATTGCTGCAAAAATGGATCCCCAAATGTTTGAATGTTGACCAAAAGCGTGCAAGGGTAGAAGCATCGCGTTCGATCTGTGCTCGATTTGAAAACGATATAGACTTTTAAACCGAATTGTTACTATGGATGAGACTTGGGTACATTTCTACGATCCAGAAACAAAGCAACAATCGATGGAATGGCGACACTCTGGTTCTCCAAGGCCTAAGAAGTTTCGTGTCCAAAATCTGCTGGAAAAGTTCTTGCTTTAGTTTTTGGGATTGCCATGGAGTAATCATGATTGATTTTTGGATAAGGGTAGAACAATAACTGGAGATTACTATTCGATATACTGACCACTTTACGGGAAAATATTAAAGAGAAAAGACGCGGAAAGCTATCCAAAGGTGTTTTATTTTTGCAGGACAACGCCCCTCTACACAAATCTCATGTTGCCATGCAAAAAATTTGTGATTTAGGGTTTGAATTACTAGAACACCCCCCCCTTATTCATTTGGCTCCGTCCGACTATCACCTCTTTCCTCAATTGAAAAAAAGTTTAAAATGTCGTACATTTTATTCCAACAAGGGGGTAATAGAAGCTGTGGAGGTCTGGTTTGCAGAGCAAGAAGAAACTTTTTTTTTTGAAAGCTCTAGAGACGTTACAGGTTCGCTGTAATAAATGTATTCAATTAAGAGGAGAATATGTTGTGTAATAAAATATTTTGACATTGAAATTTTGTTTGGTTCTATAGTAAGCTAAGAATTTTTCAATATATCCTCGTATATACACCTAAATGATAGACATTTAAAGCTCTGCAATTTCTAGAAAAAAACCGAAAAACCTGTTAATGTGGTAAGTACATTTTCTTTCACAACAATAAATATTAACACTTTTTTATCAGTCATATGCATATTTATTTTTTTTTATTATAATATTTACAAAAGTTATCCCTAATAGTTTTTGCACATTTCGTTGGGTTGCGCGCATTTGACCGTATATTAAATAATTCAAAACTATCACCAATTGAATTTGAAGAATCATAAAGCTGTTCTTTCCTCATTAAAAAGTTGTGTAAGTAACAGCATGCTGCTGTCACCTTTGTGGCTTTCTGGGGACTTAGGCTAATAGCCTTTTGGAAAACTCCAAATTTTGCAGCAAGTATACCAAAATAGCAATCAATCACCGATCTTGCTCTGGATAAACGTCGGTTATAAATTTCTTCTTCCTTTGTAGTGTTCTTCTGGGGGTATGGCTTCATAAGATGGGTGTTTAAAGCGAAGGCCTCGTCTCCTATAAAAATATAGGGATATTCTTCTACTGTGTTAGGTAGAGCAGACGGCAGTGGCAAATTCAAACGACCTTGTTGCAGTCGTTCCCAAAACTTTAAATAATAAAGAACACCACCATCTGATACACGGCCATTGCATCCGATGTCTATCATTATAAATTCTTTCTTAGCGTTAGCAATGGCCATAAGGACGATACTGTAACTCCATTTTGTAATTATAATACAATGATCCTGTACCAGGTGGATGTTTAATTTTAATATGTTTTCCGTCTACTGCTCCGACACAGTTGTAAAAATTGTGGAGTCATCTGCAATACCCCACCACTCATCTGTTGTAGTTGGCATCTAAAAAAGTTTAAAATAATGATTAATCTATTTTTGGCTGTCTGTTATTTTATTTGTATATAATATTAATAACGATTACTACTGATATACATATAATAAATACGAAAGAAAATTATAGTTATTATATTTTCAGGTTGCAGTTTCTGAATATGAGAGTGATTCGGTAGAACTTAATACAAGAAGCCAGTCTCTGGAAGAATTAGACGACTCCTCTTTTTTGTCTGTTAACCCTATACTTCCTCCGAGAAAAAACCTAAAGTTGGCTCTATAGCAAAACAAACTGAACTCATTGAAAAAGCATGTTCACTACTGTCTGAGAAACCAGCATCGTTATCTATTAACGTTAACGCCACAGCTATATATTAGAGTGAAGAATTGGAAAAGCTACAACCAAAGCAAAGAATGTTCGCAGAAAAAGCCATTAATGACATTTTATTTTAAGCAGAGCTGGGTACGCTGAAGAAAAATTCTGTACAAATAAACCAGAATTCAACATCAAATGTAACATCACCGGAGCCATCTGATGGACATCCAATCAGATGTAAACGGTTTGTACTAGTATCATCGGAGTCAAATATTTTCGAATCCACACCTTCACCGGGATATCTTTTTGTGTCTCAACCCAAAGAGCAGAGCAGTTCACAGACTGAGTATTCACGTACGCAATCTCCGGATGTTATTTACCAAATCGTAGGTGCAACTCAAGACGTTTATACTGAAAACACGCAAGATATTTCAATAAATTCACTATTTTCAAGTTGTAACGGTTAATAATAACATGTTTTTCTACTAAAATTATTATTAAAAGTTATTAATACAAAAGTTACGTTTTTACTTACTTTAATATAATCTCTGAGGACGTATATTAACGCTTCCACAAATATCTTCGACAGCTTGGCTTATCGACTGCCGGGACATAATTGCTGTAAATCTATCATTTTTAAAGTATCTGTAAAAACATACTGGTGATAGTAAATGATAAAATAAGATACATTTACAATAAAATATATACATAGTAAATACTTACGCGCCTGTAGCAAAATAATGCAGAGGAATTGCCAACTTTTCCCTTGCCGAAATTGCTTCTCTCATCACCGTGTCTTTCTTCAATAAAAATGGGGTAACTAATTCCAAAATGATTTTAAAAATATCATTAGACATGGGGAAAAAATTTTCAAAGTCGTCTATTTCTTTATAAAGAAGAATTGTGTCCATTAAACTTAGGTGTGTGTATTTTCTCCGATCCTGCAACCACTTTTTTCCAACTTTTTCTTTCCACTTTCTTCTTCAATGAAAAAGCAAGCAAAATAGCTAAACAGGCTTGCTTTTGGTTTTCTCGCGACATTGAAAAACGACGCGATAAATAATGAACATGTAGCATACGCGCGTAATCCATTAAAATGGATCGCGATCCAAATATCATATAGAACTTGTGACAGTGTCTTTAGACATTTGGATGATTAGAGATTATCAACACAGTAAACAATTGCAAATTGATTGGTACATTAAATCAATTGCATCTAATAGAACAATCAATTATTTTTCTTAATCTTAATCTTAATCTTTTAATCAAAAAATAAATATTATTACTAACATGAAACATAAAATATTACCACTTATTAAAAAACAATACGTCGTATACAAGATTAATTGTAAAGTCCCGAGCTTTGATTAAAAAAGAAAAATTTGGTCAAAAGTAAATCGCATAAGAGCAGGCCATTTAAAATGCAACTCTATGTTGTTCAAATGGGGTGCGATTTCTAATCCAAATTGTGACTGTGGAAACAAACCAGAGACCGTTACACATATTGTAGAGGATTGTCAATTAACAAAATTTAAAGGAGAGTTTCCAAACATTTATAATTTAACGGATGAAGCAATATTATGGCTTACGAATCTGAAGGACATCTGAAGTTTAGCAATGTTTTGTATTCTTGTCTTGATTATCTGTTTTTCCATTATTTTGTTTTGCTATTTCTTTAACCTACTATTTTTCTCGTCATTGTCGTGACTGGCGCTTGTACCAGTCCATTATATGTCGTCATGCAATGGCTGTGCTGTTATATTTTATGTTCTTATTTACCTTTTATAATGTTTACACATTTAATTAATATTATTACATGTGAATACTAAGGTGGGTAAGGGTTGGCATGTTTAGGTTTTAGTGGTTTTCAAACCTTGAAGTAAATTTTTTGCCAAGACGAACCAATCCACTATTGCACACGGTTTCGTCGCCACACTATACAGGTTTTTACTGATCTTCTGGGGCACCATACATAACACTTAAATCACAATACAATATTTGTATAATGTACCATACGAATAAATAAATAAATAAATAAATTGTAAAGACTGTCCAGGATGTTACATAGGTCACACAAAACAAAACCTTAAAAAAAGAATTCAAAATTATAAACTGCCGTATCAGTAACACACAAATTGATAACCACCGTATAACCGCATTAGCAACACACCATAAAACAAACAAACACAATTTCAATTTTGATAATCCTGTTATTTTAGACGTAGAAAACTATAATAAAAGATTGATTTTGGAAATGACCTATATTAACAAATTCAACAACAACATTAATTATAAAACAGATACCCAGAATCTTAGCACCATATACAAAAGATTAATTAATTGTATTCCAGACATTTAATTAATTTCTTATTTTTCTACTAATTACATTATGATTAAACACTATTAATATCATTTTAAATGTATTTACGTCTTATTTGTTTTATCTTAGACTGCACTCGGTTATCTTTTGTTCTGGTTATTGCCTTCAAAAATAATTGTAAAGGTTTTATTGAATGTTTGCATGTTGTAAGTGTCCGATTTTTCGTAGTTTAATTATTTAATTATTGTGTATTTCTGATGATCAATTACAAATATCTACAAAACTTGTCCTAATCTTTACCTTGTGAGTATATTTTAATTAATTATAAGGATATTGTAACAAACTATTTGTTAATGTTTGTTTTACCTCTCTTAGTTTGTGTATTTTTTATTTGATAAAAATTGTTGTAATCCTAATTTATAACCTTTATATAGTTTTTCTTCTATATTTTTTTAACTGTTTAACATAATTTTTGCGAATTGACTATAGAACTTTGTCAATAAATAGAGGCCTGAAGAAGCAACTACATCAGTTGCAAAACGTCGCTTTATATCATAAGCTGACAAGTTTTTTATTCTCTTCCATTCAAAAGCTCTCAGACGTCTTACCATCTGGCACAATTAAACCATTATGAAAAATGTCACTTATTATTTAAAAATTAGAAAAACAGGTCTTTTTTTTTTAATCGTGAATAAAATTTCGAAGTAGTTCCTTTTGTTGTTTTTTGGCATAACGCATAGATAATTTTTCTTTGTACCATGTACTACATTTCTGTACACTTACATTTTAAACTATTGATTAGTTATAGACCAATATTAATTCAAATTTGAAGGAGATCAATGACGTTTTTTAAAACAAAACAGCACCAACATATTGTAAATTACTTTAGGGCCAAAATGACAAAACAGAACTCACTCACATACTGCATTTATGTTTTTTTGCTATGTGTTGTGTTCGACACTCTTAACCTCAATGATGTTAATCAAATTTTAAGTAAGTTAGATCTTTTATTTGTACCCTACTAACCTTAAATTATTAACTTTTTGTTTATATTGAAAGAATGTTCCATTTAAGATTAAGGATAGAAATATATCTCAAAAGTTTGTTATCTCAAATAAATATGATTAAGATTTTTTAGATAAATCTCCAAATAAATAAATGATTTAATATTTTATTGATTATGTAATGTTAAACAAAATTATTGAATACAACAACCAAACATTATAATATGGAGATTACTAACAGTAAATTTCAAATTTTGTGTAGTGTTCCAATATATTAAAGATGTTTCCGTAACACACATTTGAATTATGTACAAAAGCGAATGCAAACATGGGCGCCACGTTGTCCGCCGGGACGCAAATTCGATCTAAAAGCTAACATCTAGTTGACCTTTAACCGTAAGAGTCGTTTTAGAATTACCAAAACTTCTTAAATTATGTATAATATTTCATCCAGAATAAGTTTTTAAGAAACGATTGTGAAAGACAAACATGACTTTGTAAAATACGTTTTAATTTATTGGTGACAATTTTCGCTAATGAGGAATTACGATTGCACGCTTTTATGTTTTCACTACTCTATCTCGGTAACGACACAATTTTTCAAATCCGTCTAAAAATTTTAGGTCACGTATTATTTAAAAAGATTGTTATTGCTGCAGTAAAAATAAAATTATTGGGTGATTGGAAGATTCCTTAATCTTAATCAATTTTATAAGCGTATTTTATGGGAATGTTTCGTACATTATTAATAGCTTGCAAAAAAAGATTATTTTATGTCATCTCTCATCCACAACATAAGTAGGTATACCAATATAATGTAATATCTATATTTATTAAAACATAAATTTTAAAGTTTTGTTGTTACCGACGAAATTAATTAGTAGTATTAAATTTTATTAAACATTCAATGTTTGTGTATATACCGCACACTGTTTTCAAACAGAAGTGTGCTATAAAATCAAGAAATTAATTATAAATAGGATGCACTTTCAAATAATTGTCATTTTTAAGAAAATTAAACATATGTGAACATTTTTGTAATTGTAAAAGATTCCAATTTTAATTAGAATCAGAATTTTTATGAACAATTTATGAGCTTTTGCAATAATGTATTTTTGATTTTTGAGCGAAATCCGTTTAGCAAAAATTCTTGCTTTTGAGTAAGGGCGCCGAAAACATGTATTTGATTTATGAGCTGATCCATAACCGCTCCTAAATATCCCTCCAAAAACATTTTTCGATTCGACCGATTTTCAAGGTGGTACTCAGAACTACAATATTCTGATTGTTCATAAAATGCTCCTAGTTCTAATATTTTAAAACTAAAACAAAAATATAAATTTTTAACAATGAGGTGGAGGAGATGATGACACTTGTTTTTAGCCCCCTCCCCCTCCCCTGTATACATAAATTTCTGCTAAACGATTTTCAGCTCTAAAATCGGGAATACATTATTACAAAAGTTTATAAACTGCTGATACGGGATTTTAAATTTAAACCATGTGGGGGGAGAGCTAAGTACATAAATTAAATTTATTAAAACCATCTCAATCCACTTCACTTTAAAATTTATTTATTTAATTACATTCGTTTCCTTTTTACAGCACATCTTCTCCTCTGAAACGGCTGAACCGATTTCGGAGATCGATACGTCAAATTATTCACAAATTGACCTGACCTTTGACCTCTGACCTGGAGCAGTGACCTCACGTCTTTAATTTCAGGTTTGTGTAGATTAGACCCATTTTCAAATGGGTTTGGTTACTAATAATTAAAATAAGAATTGTATATGTTACTGGACAAACCCGATTTCAAGCCAAACAAGTTTATCGTAGATCAAACCAGTTCATCCTAAGTGTGTCTAGTCGACATAGTTTGGCCTAGGTCGAGCAGATTGAATCAATGCAAGTACCCAACAAAACAAAGACGTTGGAGCTTCTAAACGCGGAGATGTTCCTCTTTCGCTACATGCTTTCGTTTCACTCAATCATTAATTACAAGTCATTATTTTGTGATTTATTATACGTGCAATTTGAGAATATGTATTATTAATTTAATTTGTGAACGTCATTCAAAGTTTTATATTTTTTTTATATTGTTAATACGGATGAGCCATCGTCTAGTGTTCAACTTGATCAGTTAGAATGGAGATAGCGTTTTTAAAAGAAAATTTGTAAATTGAAAATCTACTTATCTACTCATTTCAATGTTTTAACAAAGGATAAAGACTTAGACGCCAAGTGGATCACATTGATTTTCAAACTCAACCTGATAAGAAATTAAAATTTATCATGGTCTATCAAGACCACTTGACCAAATTTGACTGTCATTTAAATGACATATTTTTGAAGATAAATGCCCTATGTGTTTTGCAGTCAGACAATGGAAGAATCGTATTATATGTGAAATGACGAGTATAAGTAAGACTAGTGCCTGGAAAGCCACAACACAGTCAAAGTAAGGGCTCAGTGGTAAGAGCTAATCAAGACGCCGAGAACATGATTAGCTGTCAGCTAAAGGATAATCAATCGATTTATGCAAAATAAAGATTTGGGTGTACAACAGAAATTATACATGGTAAACATGGTTTGAGAAATACCAACTGCTTTCCTCATATAATTCTGGTTTGAATACGGTTTTTTGCAGCTTGTGACATAAGAAATAAGAAAATAAGTAGTTACGCAAAGTATACTTTTCGTAACTGGTTAAGTATGCTTTCCGTAACTAGTTACAAAAGTGCATGGTTTCAAAACCTACATTGATTATAAAAATGTCACTTTACATGTCACAATTAGAAAAAATAATTTTCATTATTTGAATTTTAGATAATATTTTTCATTGAATAATAATTCAATATCTGCTTGACCTAGGCCAAACTAGTTAGGCCTGAAGTATTAAGGTCGTACTATATTGTCATACGCTAAACTAGTATATCCTGACACACTTAGGATAAACCGGTTTGGCCTAGGATATACTATTTTGGCTTAAAATTGGTATTAAAACTAATTAGGTATAGGAGTTTAAAAATCATATCATACGATGGGCACTCAAACAATATTCTGTAAAAAGGTTTTTATACTTTTACTTTGTAAAATGTGTTTAACAGAGCACTATCTTTATATAAAATAAATAATATACATGCCTAACAAACCAATAATGATTTACGAAATTGGTTTTAGTCACAAACCATTCATTTGAAACAGACCATGGAGTAATAATCAACATCAATCTGAGTTCCTGAGGAGGATGTCTAATTTGCGTACTTCGTATTGATAGTCTAATTAATATAAGGAATTTGCTCATGGAATATTCAAAACAAAACTGCTATGCATACAGTATCACAGGATTATTAAGTGTGTTTAAGCTACGTCTTTATAAAACGTACGCTCGCTATGAATAAACTTTATTAACTGAACTATTAGGTTGGGATTTCTTACATTTGGGTTGCGCCATCTATTATAATAATATGTAACATTTCCCTTCTTATGAAATTAAACAAAAACTTAATAGAACTTTAATTAATTATATTTAAATCTCTTTGGAGTACTAACTAATCTTTTACTTCTTGGATTATAATTTTTAAGATTTTGCAAAAAGGCGTTCAATGCTCTCTGTTTCGACAAAAAACGTTGCCGCTCTCGACTTCAATTTCATATGATCTCAGAAAAAAAGTTTTTGCAGTTATTTTGCCTGGTGTCCAAATTTTATTATCAATCATCTTTTTAAACGTGAAAACAGTTCTAAGATAAGATCTAATTCCATTTCTGTTCTTAAAATCCTGCGATTTATTGCGTTCAAATAATTTTGGTTTACGATAAAATTTGGATACAGATTTATACTGTTTAAATGTCTATTAAATAATAGATTTGCAGGAGATGGCATTCCATTCTTGGGAGAGTTTCTGAAGTTCAGTAGCGCTAAATATAGATCTGAGCGATCATGGTATGTTTTTTTCAAAACTTGTTTAATGATTTTAACATTAAACTCTGTCAATCCATTAGATTAAGGATAATTTGGATCATTTTTTGAATACGAATGGAACTTGATTTAGAAGTTTTTTAAATAGCGTTTCTAAAGCTTTGTGATCAGTTTCGAATTTATCTTTTATTCCTGAAATATACTTATTAAATCTGTTACAACCAAAACCGATACTAAACATCTCCTTTTCTACTTGAACGTATCGTTTTTGACACTCAGGTAATGCTTTAGAAGCGTAAATAACAGAACGACCATCCTGCATTTATGATTTTTTTGTAAATAATTGGCTAATCCTAAAAATCTTTCTAATTTTTTTTTATCTTTTATGAATAAATTTTGGCAATAGCTTTAATTTTTCTGGATCTGTATGAACACCATTCTGGTCAATTACAACACCTAAATATTTTAATTTTTTACAGATTTTGATTTCTCTTTATTCATTCTTATATTATTGATTTTCGCAATTTCTAGTACTTTTTCTAGTCTTTGGTTATGCTCTAATACTGTCTTTCCATACACAACTGAACCGTCAACATAAAAAGAAACGCCCTCAACATTTTTAAAAATATCTTCCATGCGTTCTTGAAATGCTCCCGTAGAAACCCATAATTCGTACGAAAGTCTTTTATATTTATTATTACCAAAGCTTTTCGATCGTATTTTCTACAGTGGGAAATTGTTTATTCTCTTTCAATATAAATTGATTTAAATACAGCATATTCTCAATGAATCAATTTTCTTTTTAACTATAACTACAGATGTTACCCAAATAGACGGTTCGGTAACTTTTTCAATGATATTTTGTTTTAGCATTTCTGATTCATCTTTTAATGGTTTTTTTATTGCTAAAGCAATCCGTCGCTCAGTACAATCCGTAGTGTACTAATAGTCAAAAATATTTGTAAGAGGTGATGCGCTACTTTAGTAGCCCGGTTTGTCTGCGGAAATTTTAAAGACACAAACTTCGTACATTGAGAGCTTAAATATTTGAATTTACCATCAGGTAAAGACTGCAAATAATGAAATCGATTTGTCCCCTTTCATTAAAATCTTTTTAAGTTATACAGTGTTCTAGATTCAATGTTGCAACAAAAATGTCTGTTACCATAGCTAAACTACATAAAAATTTCTTAGACAACAATATATTATTATTGCAATATATTTGGTAAAGGGTAGTCACAAAAAAGTTAGTTTTTATGCTTAATTGTACACAAGTTTAATTAAACATATATCGCATCTAAACTTGACAGTTTTTAAGATATTGGCATATACACCTACCAGAAATATTATAATAACAAATTACAATAACCTGAACTATTTCTTATTATAAGTACAGGGTGTTTCATTAATCAGTACAGAAAATGAAACTGGAGATTCCTTGCAAAATTTAAAGGGGGTTTAACATAAAAAAATTTCCTTAAAGTCTCCCCTGAAGAGTTACAGCCCCTTAAAGATGTGTAAAAAATTCACATTAATCGATTTTTTTCTGAAATGACTTGAAATAAAAAAGAAATCTAAACATTCAAATACTACTACCAACAAGCCTCCATAATTTTATAATTTTATTCACCCTTGTTCTCTGCAAGGGGGTGAGTCTTACTACCCCTTAGAGTTTTTTTACCAGAACTTTTTAACTAAATTTTGTTTTCAATTTAAAAATTCAGATTTTGGAAGGCCAATTCAATTATAAACTTTTTTGTCTCTTAAAAATTTTACGTAAACTCAATACTTCTTCACCAAAAAAAAATTAAGCGGACTTGCAGAATTTTTTATTAATAACAAGTTGCCTATGCAAGTTTGACATCACAATATTAACAATCAATTTTCTAAAATTTCATATTGTTTCCTTTATTATTTTAATTCTGTAGTGTTTATTTGAAGTCTTTTTAAGTGATAAATTTAGTTAACTAATATGGCTAATGCAGCTGCATTTTCAAACGAAGAATACTCTGATATGCATATGATATATGGAGAATGTCGTGGCAATTCAGAAAGAGCTAAGACATTATACAGAGAAAGATTCCCGAATCGTCGTATTCCTAACAGTAGAACCTTTGTGAGAATACATGCAGGACTTAGAAGAACAGGCAGATTCCATATGCGAAACGGTGACCGTGGACGTCCGCGAAGAACAACTCCTCAACAAGAGGAAAATATTTTACATTATTTTGAAATGAATCCAAGGCAAAGTGTAAGGCGTGCAGCTCTAGATTTAAACGTCAGTTTCGTAACAATTTGGCGGCTTTTGAAAAGGCAAGGGCTCCATCCTTATCATTTTATGAAAGTTCAGGAATTGACACCAGAAGACTTTATCAAACGAACGACGTTCTGCAGATGTTTTCTCAGGCAATGTATTAGAGAACCGAGATTTTCAATGAACATATTATTTACCGACGAAGCTAGTTTTACGCGGGATGGTGTTTTTAACTATCACAATATGCATCATTGGTCTGATGAAAATCCACATTGTCAAAGGACGGAAAGTTTTCAACATAAATTTTCTATTAATGTATGGGCAGGAATTGTAGGAAGTCGATTAATTGGACCTTTTGTTCTTCCAAGACGTCTTGGTGGTAATGAGTATCTTGACTTCTTACAAAATAATTTGTTTGAATTATTAGAAGATTTACCAATCGATGTTCGTCAACAAATGTGGTTCATGCACGATGGGGCACCCCCGCATTTTACTTTA
Source organism: Abscondita cerata (assembly GCA_030710515.1). Lineage (NCBI taxonomy): Eukaryota > Metazoa > Arthropoda > Insecta > Coleoptera > Lampyridae > Abscondita > Abscondita cerata. The sequence goes on from JALBCR010000661.1 coordinate 86,533, forward strand.
GCTGTCAGACGATGGCTTCATGAGCAATTTCCCGGGAAGTAGATAGGAAGAGGGCAAGATGCCCCGCTACAGTGGCCACCCAGGTCGCCTGACTTAACACCGATGAATTTTTTCCTGTGGGGTCATTTAAAGAATATTGTTTTTGCGACTCCCATAAATACAGAAATAGAGCTAAGGAATAGGGTATTTGATGCGTCGGAAGAAGTTAGACAATCTGTAGCAATGCTAGGTAGCATTAACGGAAATTTGTTCAAAAGAATAAGAGCCTGTATTCAAGAAAATGGTGCCCATTTTGAACACTCTCTGAAATAATATTGTTAATTTAAATTAAAAATGATAGTTAATAATAATATTGTTATTTATGTCAAACTTGCATACGCAACTTATTAATTAAAAATTCTGCAAGTTTGCTTAATTTATTTTTTGGTGAAAAAGTATTGAGTTTACGTGAAATTTTAAGAGACAAAAAAGTTTTTAATTGAATTGGCCCTCCAAAATCTGAATTTTAAAATTGAAAAAAAAATTAGTTAAAAAGTTCTGGTAAAAAAACTCTAAGGGGTAGTAAGACTCACCCCCTTACAGAGAACAAGGGTGAATAAAATTATGAAATTATGGAGACTTCTTGGTAGTAGTATTTGAATGTTTAGATTTCTTTTTTTTATTTCAAGTCATTTCAGAAAAAAATCGATTAATGTGAATTTTTTACACATCTTTAAGGGGCTGTAACTCTTCAGGGGAGGCTTTAAGGAAATTTTTTTTTTCTTAAACCCCCCTTTAAACTTTGCAAGGAATCTCCAGTTTCATTTTCTGTACTGATTAATGAAACACTCTGTATATGTTTAAATTGATGTCCATTTGAAGTAACCCATGCTTCTAAACTACGATTAAATTCTCGGAAACACGCTGCTATTATCATATTTCGTGGCAACACGGATTCTGTAGAGTAGCGTAAACTGAAGATTTCAAATATCCTTACAGAAAACACATTTTATAAGAAATAATTGAGATTATTATTATTCGTCACTATAAAATTTATGGTTTTTGTTCATTCATACATTGAATTTTTTACGAAGAATGCCAATATCTCGATAACTGTCACATTTATATGTCATATATGTCTAATGAAACTTGTGTACAATTAACCGTAGAAACTAAGTATCAGCCATATACAGGGTGTTCCGTTTAATAAAAAGTGTAGTCCACTACGACTTTTGTGACCAAATATGTTGCAATAGCAAAAAATGATTAACATGCTCAACTGTTGTCTAAGAAATTGCTTAGATTTTGCTATGGCAATAGATTTATTTGCTGTAACGTTGAATCTGGGACATCCTATATTCTATTTTACTACTTTTTACTACTATGAATATGTCTTCCATATTACTACTTAATCAGTGAAGAGATTAGAGGTAGAATAGTCTTATAACTATAATCAGCCATGGAATCACATTAAGACGTGACCACCATCGAAATATCATTGGTATTTATTAGAATTTTATAAAAAAACTACTGGTGTCAAAAATAATGGGAAAATTAAATGAAACTATTAACAGCACAACGAACATTTACAACAGCAATAAGAAATTTCAGTTTGAAAACTTTAAATCTAGAAAGTTGCGAAATTTTAAACTTTTTTCACCTTTTTTTTGTAAAACTTAGTTAAATTAATTGCAATAGTTACATAACAATATTCAACTGGCATGAAATAATAAAATAATTACTACGTTGTAATAACAACAAATCCTTTCCGGAGATTCGAGAAATGGAAGAAAATTAAAGGAACAACCGAGTTACATTTTAATCAAGACTGAAGTAGATAAATGAGAAGAAAACTTAATTCTTTCACTAAACCGCTATAATTTCAATATTCTTTCAAATTGAAAAATAAACCACGCGCTTGTTGACTTTAGGTAAATAGATCTTGGAAGAACCACAAGGATATATATTATATAAATTGAGGTTTTCAGCTAACAATGCATTTTGCTACCGCAGAAATTTAACAAGTTACTCTAAATGGAAATGAAATCAAGGAACACAAATAATTCAACCACGCTACTTCTCTATTATCTCAAAATTAATTGACCCCTTGCTTCATCTAGTAATATACATAATTGAGTAGTCCGATCCCTAAGGACATAATCAGGGACTACATTTTAATTATACTAATCAAGAAATCATCACACGCATAACAACGAGTAAATAGCTCACAGCATTTTTAATAGTATATAATTTCATCAAACTGGAAACGGGCTACAAACATTTATTCTAGAAATACATTTCATAAATTTGAACAATCTATCACAGTAAAAAGCAATTTACCTAACAAACGTTAGATAGAGGTTCTTTCTTGTAGAATTAAGATTATCTTCTTTAAATGTTCAGAAATTATTTATATTGACTTGATTGATTTAATTTTGTTATACAAAAGCTGTTAAACACTTAACATGATAAATCTTTGATTAAACAAATTTAGTGATAATTGGTAAATAATGTGTTTTTAATGATTTTTATTGTTGAATAATTTCCCTGTGCGCATCTGTTGGTATTGACTTTTATTTATTACGAGCCAGAGACATAAATAAAAAATTCACAATATTTTTTTAATGGTCGGTTAAATATACATAAAGCAAATGTATAACGAATTATCTAACTCGGTTTTATATAAAACTTAATAAAACAAGAGAACTTTATAAACGTCAAAATATAGCACAGATGCACTGTTTTTCTCTAAAATTTTTTTATCAAACCTTTTTCTTAATAAAAAACTTCTATGTAGGTGCTGTTATTAAGTTTAATTATTGCATTAATTATTTACAGTTTTGTTCGTAGATGGAATGTTTTTAACTGTTTACTTTGACGTAATGTTTACAAATGCATTGGTAAAATTAAAAGTGAAGAAACTGTTTTAATTCTATCAAAATTGAATTTAGTAATTATTTGAAAATATCGTTGTTGCTTACGTATATGTTTGAAACACATGTCAAAGTATTTTTTAAAAAACGTAGTTTCACTCGACCGCTAAAAAGTTGTAACAGTCTTCATTTATGTAGTCAAATGAAAAACCATTATCAACTAAATTCAAATAGAAAAATGGTATTTAAAAAACGAATATTTGAAATTGGATTCAAAGCATTTTCGCAGTTGAAAGATTTTTATTAACACTTAAAAACAGATTTTTAGTTAAAAATTAAAATTAAAATAAAAAAACGTTTTTAGGTATTTTATTGTATACAGAAGTTTATGGCAACAAATTTATATTGATACGATATTTACAAATTTGCTGATTATTTAAAATTTCTTATATTTTTGTCTGGAATTGTACATCGTAAGCATGCTCTGCACCTTAAATATGAAGAATTTAATATGAATTTTACTCATTAAATATACAGGGTGTTTGTAAAAGATATTTACACACGCTTACCACATATTCCTTAGATTAAAATAAGCCCATTTACTGCAGGTTATTATGTATTTTGAAAGTTGTAGTTTTAGGCGGGATTGCAACTAGCCTCAATACGAAACTGGTTAAAGTGTTTTGCGTCGGTACTTTAATACAATAGAAAATTTACCTAAAGTAAAGTCCACGCGTGTACATGTTTTATTGTATTGACTACTTCGTGGTTTTTGTATGGTAACATCGATAAAACATTATTGTCCCTATTGGTGTCCGCTATGAGGAGGTCTCACTGTATTTTATAGCAATATTTGGGTTTAAGAGAAGTAACCGGTCCCAACCTCGATTGATCTGAAACTTTTTATGCAAACTAATTAAAGTTTGCTGATTCGAAATTTATTTTTGGAGCCCGGACCAACCAACACCGTTTACTCCCGATCACATAAAAACGTAATTTTTTTAAAGAAAAAAATTGTAATAACAACCCATATCATCCAACTTTGACGACCCATTAGGGTCATTAATCCATCAGTCCGCGCTAAAAAAAATAGTACCATTCAACTCAGAACAGATTCAGGTCAATTGGGGTTGGGGCCGGTCACTTCCCTTAAACCCAAAATTTATTGGAAAAATACGTAACTCAAAACATAAATATATTTCTATTAACATGTTAGTTCCTTGTCATTAGCTCTATTTAGTATTAATTACTTTTATTATCGGACAATTCATTAACACAGGGCGAAGCAAAATGCAAACCCAGGAATAACTCAAATATTTTAAATTAATCACCCTATATGTTTTTTCAGGGATTTTTTAAACGATATAGCATATGTAGGATTTAGTTAAGGAAAACGGTAAATATTTTATGAAAACCGAAAAATATTGTATTTTACGTGCAAAAATTAGGGTATCTTAACTTTTTCCATAAAATTTCTTTGAACATTTTAAGTTAAAATTATATGGGGGCCACATACTTTTGGTTCTCACTACAGAGTGGCACAAACGTCTGACATAGGAGGATAACAACGTTTTGAAAAAAAGATAGCACTTTCAAAATTGGTCACATTTAGTACAGTTTTTGAATGTACATCTTAAAAATATTTTTGATTATACAGGGTGTTCAAAAACTCGTCGCAACATAATTTTACATATTTTTTTTAAATACAACACACTATATTTTTTAAGGTTCGAAAAGATCTCATGAAGATCTGTATTAAAATATACCATATCAATGTACTGAAAAAAAAATTAATAAAAAAGTAATTAACATTAAAAACACAGCTAATGACATGAAAGTAACATGTTAATAGAGATATATGTACAATGTTTTCAAGTTACTTAAGAACAGATCCTTAAAGTAGGTATCATTTTTACTGATAATTAGCTATACCTTCTAAAATACCCTACACAATACATTGACAATGCTATATTTTTTAAAGCTCTTGATGAGATCCATGAAAAAAATACGGTGTGTTCCATTTAAAAAAATTTAAGTTTATGCACCACGACTTTTTTAAAATGTGTACTTAATAACTGTACTAAATGAGACAAATTTTTAAAATTATATTTTAACCCAAAATGTACAAGAAATTTTATGTAAAAATTTAAGATACCTTAATTTTTCCATGTAAAATACAATATTTTTCGGTTTTCATAGAATATTTACCGTTTGCATTAACTTATACCCTACACATCAATATCCATTTAAAAATCTTGAGATATTGCTTGGTTTGCATTTTGCTTCGCCCTATATTAATAAAATTTCTAATAATAAAGTAATTAATAGTAAACACAACTAATGACTTGGAAATAACATGTTAACAAAATAAATTATTTCAATAACTGTATAACAGAGCGTTAAAGTATGTATCATTTTTACTGATAATTAGCTATATCATCTAAAATAGCCTGTACAATATATTGACATGCTATATCTTCTTTAATGCTCTTGATAAGGTCTTTTCGAACTTTAAAGAAAATATAATATTTGCATTTTAAAAAATGTAAGTTAAGATACCACGACCCTTTGGAACACCTTGTATAATCAAAAATATTTTTAAAGTGTGCACTCTAATGTCAGAAGTTTGGGCCACCCTGTATGTTAGTTTCACTGCCTATTAGTTGAGATTGAGTGTATATTTTCAAGGAAACAATCGCATGTATAAGACCCGTACCAGCAGGAATAAGACGGTAATTTTATTTCGCGATTAAAATGTAGACGTAGAGTATAGTTCTACGTGAATTGTTTGTTTTCAATAAGTTAGAAGTTCTTACAAATTTATTTCGATTTGCTCTAATTAACAAACTAAATTTTTTATAAAAAAAATTGTGTACTGAAGTTGAGTTTGCCTGCAGTTTAGGGCATGCTATGAACATTTTATTATTATGTGTAATTGATAAAAAAATGTCTTGTTTGTAAATTATTATTCCTGGAATACGATGATAATTAAATTGTGAGAAATATAAGTATATTTATTTCTTAGGACCTGATTAACATTAGGTATATTGCGATGTATATTGTTTAATTTAATTCACTGTATTTCATTTTCATTTTAAGAATAATATTTTTGCTGCATTCTAAAAGATTAGTCCAATTTGAGGTCCAATAATAAGTATATTCTTTAGAATTTACATTAAAGATTATATTTTGCAATTACTCTTGGTCTTAATGCTGTTTAAGACGCTGACATTCCAGTGGCAATCGATTTTAATGGTTTTTATTCGACCTTTAACACTAGAGGTTCTTTTGGACAGGCAATAAATTGCCTTCATGTTAAATAAAAGACTGAACTTTTTAAACGTCTACTTTTTTACTTGAAATATGAGTAAATATATTTTGATATATAAGGGTTACTGTAACGCTAGCTCCAATCTAATATTTTCATGTATAAATTATAAAATTTACAATTATTTAAGCAGGTACGTTTGTGTGTTAAGATAAAACCAAAATTACACAAAGAAATAAATTAACTGAAAATTATGTATGTGCATACACAAATTTCATCCATTTTTAGAAATGTTTACTTTTGAATGCTAAATTAGGCTACATAATTCTATGATAATTTCATTTTAATATATAAAAGTTTGAAATTTGATGAATTTAGTAGAACTTTTGTTTGAGCATTTTATTTTTGTAGTTAAATTATTTACTTTGCCAATTAACTATTACTAAAACTTTACGACTTAAAAAAAGCATTTAAAAATGTGAAAACAAGAGTATGTCTATAAAACTCCACATCAAAAAGGATACTTTGATGTTATAACTTTTAGTGTGTTTAAAAATAACGTTTCAGGCCAAGCTCACCATTCCAATTGCTTTTGTATAATTAATATAAAAGTATAATTTTTTTTTTGAAGTATCGTTAAAATGAAACAATTCTAACAAATAAAAATGAAAAAAATATACATAGGTAGTTTGGAGACTGATTAGAAATTCTAATATAAATAAAACGTTACTCTTACAGATTGTAAATAAATATTTTTCTAATTTTGACATGTGAAGTGAAATTTTTCGTAATCAAAGTAGTGTTGAACCATCTAATTTTCATAACTAGTTAGGAAAAGTAGAAAATCAGTTGATACTTCTCAAACCATGTTTACTGTTTGACGTTATATGGATAACATCCGTTTAGCTTTTTAAATTTATATATACAATATATACAATGGGAATATGTTAATATGATATTGAATTAAGCACGTTTACTCAGTTTTAGTCAAAATTTAAAAAAATCTTGTATGTAACACATAACCAAACATGATTTTTTTAACTCATGTGATATTGCGAGACCTCGCTTCGCTTATCCCGCAATTATCACATTTGTTACAAAAAATCATGAGTTTCGTCACTGATTACATAAATAGCTATTGTATCACTAGGCCAGAAACTGACCTATTTCTGGTTACATATTATCTTTAATCAACCATCGAATTGTCGTCAGACCACAATAAAATAAAACAAAATTTTATTAGAAGATGAACGCTGAAAGTGTTTTTGAAGAAAATGAGGGTATGAAGCTGCAAGAGAAACGACTCTAAATCTGCTTTTCTTTAAGTCAAAAGAAAAATATGATACAGTTTTTAATCAATTCTGCCAATTTAGAAATAATCTAGTGGGACAAGGCGTCAGTGAATATTTTCTACTTTTTTCTTGTATTTTTAGTCCCAAAATGTGAAGGAATCGTCATTGTGGTCAACATATTCGATGCTCAAAAGAGTACGTTGCAAATATATTAAAGCAGTGACATTTCAAAATACAAGCCATTAATTGCATTTCTGAAAAAAAAATAAAGGATATGAACCAAAAAAATCAAAAATGTTGTTAATTGAACAAATTATGAAGTTTTAAAATGAAAAAATGACGCTTCGAATGAAAGTAGCATTAATTTTTGCTTTAAATGGAGCAATGCGAGAGGAAGAATTACGAACACTAACAATCTGTACAAGGTGTTTTCTAATTCAATGTCAATATTTAAAGGAGCGATTTTTGGGTACATTTTAAGAAGAAACGTTTATATTAACGTATGTCCTAAACGTCGTAACTTTTGATGTACAGGGTGGTATAGTTTTCAAAAATAAATCATTTATTATTAATTCTGTAATACCATTTTAGATATATTAATGAAATTTGGCATACATATACTATGTATCAAAAGACATTTATAATGCACCACATTTTTTCCACCAGTGGCACTCATACGGATTTTGACCTGGCTATTTTGGCAGACATGATAGTACGCCAATGATCTTTTATAATAAAAATTATTTTCAAAATTCCCAATTATTATTAAGCAAATTTCACTCCTTGAATTTCTTCAACCCGATGCACGGTTTTTGCTTAAAAAAACAGTTTCATTACATAATCGTAACAATATTGTTAATATGACAATATCACCATCCAGAAAAACAGATTTTATTTTTTTAGGTAAAACCGTGCATCGAATAGATAAAATCAAAGGATCAAATTTGTTTAGAAATGATTGGGGATTTAACAAATAATTTTTATTTTAAGAGAAATCAATGACATACATCATGTTTGGCAAAATAGGCACGTCAAAATCCGTGTGCGAGTGCCACTGGTGGAAAAAATGTGGTGCATTAAAAATGTACATGGATGCCAAATTTCATTAATATATCTAAAATCGTATTACAGAATTAATAATAAATGATTTATTTTTGAAAACTATACCACTTTGTACATCAAAAGTTACGACGTTTAGAACATACGTTCTATGAACTTTTCTTCTTAAAATAGACCAAAAATTGCTTTTAATAAAATTTGGCATACATGTTTTATATATCATGAAGCATTTTTAATTTACAAAAAAAAACGTTTCTCTACATGATCATAACAATATCACTATGCAGAGAAATTGATTTTATTTTTTTAAGTGCATCAGATTGAAAAAAATCAAAAATTCTAATTTGCTTAGAAATAATTAGGAGTTTCAAAAATAATTTTTATTTTAAAAGAAATCAGCGGCGTACCATAAATTTCTGCTTAAATAGGCAGATCAAAATCCACTGGTAGAAATAAGAGAAAAATGTGGTACATTAACTATTACATTATTAAAAATACTGTTTGATACATAGTACCTACATGTATGCCAAATTTTATTATAATATCTAAAATGGTATTACAGATGTTAACAATAAATGATTTACTTTTTAAAACTATACCACCTTGTAACTCTGAAGTTAAGACGTTTGGTACATACCTTTATCTAAAGTTTTCTTCTTAAAATAAACCTAAAAATCGCTCCGTTAAATATTGACATTTAATTAGAAAACACCCTGTGTTTGTTACCGGAACGTTTGCACTATGCAACCGTTGGGACTCAACACATTTTATCTAGAAAAAGTGCTTAATATTAGATGCTTTCTGATTCCAGTAACAACACATTGCATCATATGGAAAGAGGTGCAGCTACATGTAGGTTGTTAATAAGGACAGTGTCCCTGATTTAAAAAAAAAGACTTGAGAGATGGGTTTTAACATCATCTGCTGAGAGCTATATAGGAGAAATCATTCAAAATAAACTTCAAGCGTCGAAGAAAATTTTTAGAAGCTCCAATCAACAGGAAGCTTCAAAGGATGACTCTTGGCAGCACTTATCTTTATCAAGTTCAAGTATCATAGATGTTTCATTAAAGGAATTTTTCAAAAATACAAATGGAATTTTATTCTAAAATATATCTAATTGTACATTTAATTTTTATGAAAATAAAAATTGTGAATAACTGTTTTCGTTAAATGTCAGATTTGTTTGTATTGTATGTTGCTAATACGTAAAATGTTGCTAATTAGTAAAATAAAACATTTTTTTTTAATTCCAGCTACAGAAATAGCTGTTTTCTTATAGCGTTGAAATCGTAATGGGTTTTTAATGTTTTTACCTGTTGTATCAGTAAAATCTTTTCTTGAAAATAAATCTATTTATTTAATTGATTTAATTATGTTATTGTTATAATATTAGCTACCTCATTGTCAATTAAATATAACCAGATGGGCCGATGATGTTTGAGCCCAGATCTGACACTGATTATGAAGAAATGCCGACATCCAGTTTATCAATTATCAGTTTTGCATTCCTTTTTCTAGCCACCAAATTTCAATAATTCTAGAATGTCTATTTGTTTTAATTTGATTCATAGCATTATGAACACTACCAGACATATACATATTAGTCGAGGGGAAATGGAAACAAATGGATTCCTTGGATGGCTGAAATGCATGAGTCTAGGAGTCTCTGAAGCCTCCCATTCTGTTTAATTTTTGACACTCCACATGTTTGTTCTTATTCCGCAAATTTATTGGACCCATATTTTTCGAGTGATAGTGTCGCGAAGAGGAAAAATTTTGAAATTTTTCTCTTGCGGCTCATGACTGCGCAAAAAAACCAACAGTATTCCACGCTAGCCTACTCAAATTTTACCGTTTTTTTGGCAACAATTTGGTCTTATTCCGCGTACTGCTCAGTCGCCGTAAATTAGATCTCATCCACGTTAAAATAAAATGCTCCTCCTGCAACTTTACTTCAACACTGGTGTGGAAAAAAGTTTTTTTTACATGACATATTTAAAAAATAGTGTTTACTTTTCAGTAGCACTTTGCACGTAAAAACACATGTATTTATAAGGTTGGTTATCCACAAAACACCGTGTAATATGAGTGCACTAGCGTGGAATTCTATTGTTTTTCGCGCGAGAATGTGTCGCAAGAGGAATATTTTCCCTTCGCGACGCCATGACTCAAAAAACGGCGATCTTATTAATTCGCGGGGTAGGACCAAAAATGTCGGCCGTCAAAAACTAAACAAAATATTTGGCTTACAGATTTCTGGACTTAAGGATTTTTCCCAATCCAAGCAAATCCATTTATTTCTGAAAATTTCGTTTTTGAGATTTATTGATTGTGGTTTTCTTTTTAATTTCTTAATGTAATCTGTTTATATTTCTTAATTATTAATTCTTCTTATGAAGACAGCAGGAAAATAAGCTAATTTTTCTGCCGACGTCCCGGCTACTACAAGGCGTAGCCTATATCATGACATCAAATTCAAAACAATGTTTTCTCACAGGTGTTATTTGCTAATCAAACATTATAGAAGGTAAATAAGAACATAAGATATAACAGTACAGCCATTGCATAACGACATATAATAGACCGGTCCAAGCGCGAGTCACGACAATGACAAACAAAATCTAAAAAAATAGTAGGTTAAAGAAATAGCAAACAAAATAATAGAAAACCAGATAATCAGGACAGAGAATACAAAATAATGCTTAACATCAGATGTCCTTCAGATTAGTAAACCATAATATAGCTTCGTCCAAATGTTTACAAACACTCCTTTAAACTCTGCTAATTGACAATTCTCCACAATATGTGCAACGGTCTCTGGTTCATTTCCACATTCACAATTTGGATTAGAAATCGCATCCCATTTAAACAAAATGGAGTTGCATTTTCAATGGCCTGTTCTTATGCGATTTACTTTTGACCAAATACCCGTTTTTAAGCTTATACCTTGAAGCGAAAAAGTCAAAGTTTTCCGGGTTGAAAGATACTTCTTGATGCGCGGAAAACGATTTTCTCACAATGGTTGACACAATATTTTTTATTCTGCAACACAAAAAAACAGAACACAAAAAATTATTTAACAAGTACAACTTTTGGTTTAATTATTAGAAATGTTTAAATTGAAAACAGCATTGTTTAAGATGCAATTGGAAAATAAAATACCCTGCTTAGATAAACTGTATAGGTGAATTTCTTCTAAAATTGTTGTTACCGATGAATTTCTATTTTCAGGTAATGGCAAATTTATTGTTGCAAGAGGTGCCTCTAAATTAGATTCATCTCTTGCTGGAAAGGAAATTTTATTTGGGATGGTGTCCTAAACGTAACCCTCAGTTGCGCATTTTATTTATATTTATTTATATTCATTTACGCTATCTATAGGCGAAACGTCAAAGAAAATTTTTGCGCCTAGTCGGGAAAGCATGAATTTTTGCGCCTAGGCGTGCAAACGCGTCCTTTTGCCTCCCTATGGAGCCACGAAAATCATCTATTATGTAGAATAATAAATATTTTTTAAGTTTAATCCACAAGATTAAAATTGTAACGTGCAAAATCCCCACGAGTTATAGCCGATCAAAGAAATTTAACATTTTTCGAGATTACGGGGGAGTCAGGATCCCAAAAACTCAGCATTAACATTCAGCAATAACAAAAATTGCCAGTCTCAGCAATTTAATTTACTTGAATAAGACAGTGTAAAGTTTAAAGCATTGAAAAATTATCCTATCAGTAGCCAGGCATTTAAAACATGTATAACAAAACTGTTTGTGGCTTTTTGAAAAATTAACTGAGTTTGAGTTATTGCAAAAATCAACTACGTATATAATACACCGTTGTACAATGAATAGATCATTTCTGCTCATAACAATAATGCCTTTCTTGCAGTTCTTCTCCCTGCAACCTCCAAGCTTGCACTGACTTATGGCGAGATAGTGAGATTAAGGAGGATTGTGGGCAAAAATATAATGCAAAAAATCACGCTTCATCTCTTTTTAATACTAACAAACGTGTAAAAGCGTATAAAAAGTGTTCAACGACATAAAACAGTTTGATAAAAAAGTATGAAGAGATAATAACAGAAGGAAAATCGAATTACATAACCGGAAGAATGGGGTTGGTGGATAAAAGGATAAGGGAAACGAGGAAAATAAAAACAAGTACTGGTGGAAAGACGAAGATAGGAAGTGTAGAATGTGTAAGGAGGGGTGGAAAAACATAGAGCTATAGAGTGCAGTGTAGTAAAAGCGGAGGAAAGAGCGATAAAAGTGTTGCTGGGAGAGCAAGAAAAAGGGAAGTATTAAGAATAGAATGAAGAAAAGTGTCAACAAATTTTCTTGTCTTGTTTTTTTTTGTTGTTGTTTTTACTGTTTATTTTGTATGGAAGAATAAAATCGACGTCTATGAGCGTGTAGGTGTAGAAGTGCGCGCAAAACCAAAAAAAAGAAATATACCTACGAGTCATATACCCGTGGTTGTAACACGTCGTGCGCTCGCTCTCTTGAAAACGGAAATTCAATTTTACTTTAACAACAGGAAAAACAAAATTGAATTTTACAAAAAAAAAGTTCAGATAAAATTAAAATGAAATAAAATTTTTCTCTCATAACATTTTTGTGGTGTATGATTATTTGTTCTTAAAGATATGGATAAGCAACTCGCTATAAGTTGTGTGTAATTATATTAACAATAACTTTTAATTGAAAATAACCCTTTTGGTTATTTAGATTATACCCAAAAACTAATCAAATCAAACCTCCACTCTTATTTATATGTACCAAATCTATAAAATTCTATCCAGTATTGAAGTTTATTTATAAGTAGCATTGAACAGATTTTAGATTAAAATACAAGCTTTAAAAAATCAAACAAAAAAATTCAACAAGAAAAATGTCATTTCAAAATAACGGAAAATCGTGTAAAGTAGATGTAGACCATGGCTTCATTGACATTCGTTTATTTTACAACACAATGTTGTGTTCTGCTTTGTTCATCATGAACAACATTTTTTCAACTGAACACATGTATAAAAATCTTATATCCTTTGTCTTTGTTTCAAAAATAAAATATTAATGCACACAGACACATATTTATATTTAAATTATTCATTTCCAAGAAACTTTATAGAAGTATTTACATCTAGTATATCAAAGTAGATTTCCTCTATTAATTAATTATGTAATACATCCAAGTTATCTATTAAAATATAATAATTAATCAAAGAGCTTCATTTTTGTATGAAGGGATTGAAAAAACTCAAGATAGTAATTATTTAATTTTGAGAATTATTTACTTATATTTTTCGCGTGTTTGCACAATTTCATTGTGAATACGTATCGTGGAAATTTATGATAACGTTTTACCCTTAATTGCGTTATTTTTATCACCTTAATGTTGCGGAAGCAAAATTACTTATTGTTGGTGGCACTTTACTGCTTGACTAAATTAAGTTTGTCTGCGTGCTTACTATTATTTTAATGATAACGTTTATTTTAAACACATCATCTGCATGATAAACATTTTTCTGGATGTAAAAATTTAGGCGTATGATAAGAGAATTTCTACGTTGTTTTATGTATTGTTTTTATTCATTAAACGGCAGAAAAATAAAAATAGAATTTTGTTAAGTAACAGTGAAGTTAGTATTGTATTTTAATACAGGTGAGGGCTAAACCTTAAAACATTCCACTCCGAACTTTATTTACTAAGAATTTTGTGAATTTGCTGTAACAGGGTTAAACCACTTTAACTTAATTTTTGTGAAACTGTTATTTTCTTAAATATAAAACTATAGACGAAAGAAGACATAAAAGGTTTTAAATCGTAAAATAAAAAACTTAAACATTTAGGAATTAATTAATATTTTAATAAACTTCTGAAACCATATAATAATATTGTATGTAACGAATGTTATAAGCGTTTTGGGTTTTCACAATATTACTAACTTTAATGTTACAAAGTAATAGAATATGTTAATTACGTAACTAAGGTTTCTCAGTTTATGTAACAACGTGACGTAATTGTAATTTACATTTAGTGATTACAGAATCTATAAAGTTATGCTCGATATGTAATTACTTGTTAAACTATTTTAGTGTTGCAGTATAATATAAAACAAAAATAGTAACATTAGAAAATTAAAAGGCGTCTAGAAAAATTATTTACATGTTCTATGGAAAGTAGACCGAAGAGTTAATTATGTATTAATCGATAGATTATATGTTCCTTCTATTATAATTTTCTTTTTTTATATAAAGTACACCTGGTGGTTAGGAACTCCTGGACTCTTTGTTGTAGTGGAAGGTTTTGTAAACGAAAAATTAACACCAGTTCTGAAATATGGCGACGTTTCGCACTCTTGTTGCGGAAGCTTCTTTGGGCCGCTAATTTATTGAAATAAAACAATTACAACAGATAAACGACATATTTTACATTTCTTAAATATAAAAAATAATTAACTTATAATTTACAGGACAAATATCACAATATCTAATTGACAATACTTGAAGTAAAATTAAAAAACCACTTACGTGCCAGATCAGTTATGGTTATTTTAGTTACATCAGTTGTTATGTTTTTTTAAACGAAGGACGTCTTACCCACAACTTTTTCTTTTGTTTTTTTTTTGGTAGATGAAGAATTTTATTACTAATTTTATAAGAAAACATTAATTTTGTAGTCAGAATGAGAGTCTTTACAAAAATGGCGTTCGTACGATGGAAAGGAATGTAGTTTTTAGATTGCAAAATATGAAATAATAATAACATAATAACTGACATTGAAAATCGATGCAAGATCTGTTATGATATAAACTTAATAATTATGATTGTTGGTTTTTAGTAAATTAGTAATTAGTAATTTTATCCTTTAGTGTAGAGTAATTAGTTAGTATGCTTATAATGATGGTTAGGATAATGGTGTTGGGTAGTTTTTAGTATTTTATTTGGTGATGGGTAGACCAGCTACTATTTTATCTTATTATTTCGTTTATTAGTCCTTTATAGATTGAACTAAGAATTTGGGTGTTAGATTTGTAATTAATGTTACTATTAAATTTATTAACAAAAATTATTTTTGAAATTAATATTTTATGGTAATTATATTCTACGTCTAAAATAATTGGATTGTCGAAATCAAAATCATGTTTTTTATCTTTATGATGTAAAGCTAATGCGGTAATGGAATATCTCATAAAGTTCCGGCTCTAACACCCAAGTGTGTTATATCGTTAGAAAACTCTTAAAAATCTCATTCGAATGACTCATCGGTATAAAGTGTGTTCCATTTAAAAAAATTGAGAAAAAGATAATTTTGTGTTTTCGACAACCCTGTATAGTATTAAAAAAACGTCAACAGGGATCAGGTTTCAGAATTTTTGATTATAATAGGCGACGAATTGCGAAAATATGGAAAAGAAATAACAAAGGGTGTAAGTGCCGTGATTTGTCAAAGAAGGAACTTTTTACACAGTAAATGTCAGTTAACGCTATAACAGTTGCTGCTAGACACCTAATCATGTATACAAACTCAAATTGTTTTTTGACAGACAATTCAAATATACGTAGATATACAGGATGTTTCATTAAAAAACCCAACGCCTTGATAAAGCTCACATAGGCTCGGGCAAAACGTCAGAAAATTGAAACAGGGTTGTATTTTTGTTCTTCCACTATAAGGAATCTTTGCAAAGATATTAATTTTAGTAATTTATAATTAAACCAATTTTTATACATCTCAAGTCACCCTAAAGAAGACATTAATACTGTACCTTGCGGTTTGTCATATTTTATACCATATTCATCACATTCAACGTTATTTATTTGTAAGATTTCTCTGCATTGGTTATAACACTAAATTTCTAAAACCTACGTCTTCTAGTGCTTCTACCAATTTTAAATAGTGGGTAACTGTATCAAAAGCTTTAGCAAGATCAACAAACACGCACAGACATGATATGCTATTCTTTAAACAATTAACGATCATAGACATCAACGTAGCAACTGCATCTTGTGTAGGTACTTTCACTTTCTTGAAATCAATTTTTTTTCCGAGAAAATAATTAAATTGCTTTAATAAACATTGAGGTATTTTTACATAACTTTTTCCAAAATTTTAATAAAATTTGTAATCAGCAAAATAGGTAATTAATCTGAAAATTCTAATTCTGTCAGGAAGGATCCTATGCAACGTAATTGTGGAACCAAAATGGTCGTTGCATATGGCTGGTGACAGTTTGCGATTTGCCAGTACCATGCTGTTGCACCTATTTTGAAAAATATTAAAAAAAGTTTCGACATACTTTTTTATAAAAATTTATAAGTATTTATATGATGCCGATCCTGGACCACATTGGAAGTGGTCTAGGATCGGCAACATGGTTTCGGGGAAGATCGGGGCCGATTCGGGCGAAGTTCGTGCTGTCTAGGATCGGCATTATGGTTTCGGGGAAGATCTGGGCTGATCGTGGGGCAGATCGTGTGGTCTAGAATCGGCATCATGGTTTCGTGGAAGATCGGAGGGAAACGTTAAAAAATTCCGTTGTTCTAATTTGTTTGATCTAGAAGCGGTAGCGTAATGTCGGGTATGATCGGAGGAACGGGCTGCTAAGTGAGGAAGATTGGTTGATATAAATGTAGTATTTTAAAAGATTAAATATTAGTTTCGTATTGATATCAATTTGTTAAATAGTAAATTTTACGTTAAGTAATTTTTGTTAAGTTTGAAATGGCATTTTTCGCTGACTTAAACTCGTCAACTCATTTACTGCCTTATGTAAGTGCAAGAAGCCTTGGTGAACATGTGCTTGTGGAATGTGGGGATTTTAAGACACCCCTTCCGCAACGATTTACTTCCAAGTTTTCGGTTAAAGACATCAACAGAATTAACAATATCGAAAAAAACTATGTACCTTGTTAGTAAAGGAGTTGTTGGTCCAACAACAAACATTGAGTTTATTGAAGAATGAACAAAGAGAAAGAACAGTTAGTAAAATTTTATAGGTTAAGATTAAAGTTATATATAAAATCATTAAAAAAATTATCTCATGAAATCAATATGTTTGAGGTTAATAAAGCTCTAAATAATGTAAAAGTAAAAAATAAAATTATGAAAAATTATTATTGTTTTCTTAACCCGATACTGTAATGCTCGCACTTCCTAATCTCCAAAAAGTTTTCTATAACATGTTTTATAGTCATATTCTACTACCGAGAAGACTCGGGTTTAAATCTCTATACAAATAAAATTCCAAATTTGTTGTATTAATTCAAACGAGTGTTCCATAACGTTACCAAAACAAAAAATACATACTTATCATTTAAAAATTATCTTTATCAAGAAAAAGTTCCGTTTGTTATTTATGCTGATTTGGAGTGTATTTTAGAGAAATGTAATGTTAACGAAGCAGAAAATAAAAGTACACCGTACCAAAAAAATATCCCATTTAGTATAGCATATTATTTAAAATGCTCTTATGATGATTCTTTTTCAAAGTTTAACATGCACAGAGGAATTGATTGCATTGATTGGTTTGTATGCGAATTAAAAGATATAAGTCACATGTGTCATGAACAACTTAAAACGATTGTTCCAATGGAAAATCTCAATCCCCAACAAAATCAACAATGTTTAACTTCTGATGTATGTCATATTTGTAAAGAACCGTTTAGGGATAAACAAGTTAAGGTTTGAGATCACAATCATCAAACTGGAAAATTTAGAGGGATTGCTCATTAAGGGTGTAAATTAAATTTTAAAGATGAGCATTGTATACCTGTGGTATTTCACTATTTAAGTGGCTATAATGCACATTTCATTATTAGAAAGTTATCTACATTGTTTAAAGGAAGCATTAAATTATTACCAATAAATAAAGAAAAGAATATTTCATTTAGCAAGTCCATACCTAACATTAATATTTTGCTAAGGTTTATAGATTCGTTTCGTTTTATGTCACAAAGTTTAGAAAAACTTTCTTGTAATTTACAAAATGATCGTAAATGTATTGTTAAAGCTTATTGTAAAAATTTAGGAGAATTTAATTTATTAAATAAAAAAGGTGTCTTTCCTTATGACTATATAGATTCATGGATGAAATTAGAAAAAAATTATTTACCACCTAAAGAAGATTTTTATTCTCAATTGCTTGATGAAAACATAAGTAATAAAGATTATGATCATTACTGATATAGATACCGTTATGTTTATTGAGAAAGGCATTCGAGGAGGTGTTTCTCAATGTTCTAATAGGTATGCAAACGCAAATAATAAATACATCCAACATGGATTTTATATGAATAAAGATAGTACATATTTAATGTATTTTGATGTTAATAACTTATATGGAGCGGCCATGTCCCAATACCTTCCATATGAAAATTTTGAATTTATGGATAACTTTAATATTCAAAACATTTTAGATACCCCAGATAATTTTGCTTTTAGATATATATTACAATGCGATTTATAGTATCCGACCCAGTTACATAATTTACATAGCGATTTACCACTAGCTCCGAACATATGATCTCTCCAAACTCAAAAACTAAAATGAAAAAGTTATTATTTTTTATTAAGTTTATTAGTTTCTTTAATATATATTCTACAAACATCAAAATCTCAAACCCAAAAATTCCAAATTTATACTCTTTACCTAAAATACATAAAACCAACCATCCTATTAGACCAATAGTTAATTACAAATCTTCACCAACATACTTTATTTCTAAATTTCTATCTCACATTATATCAAAAGATATTAATTTCAAACCATCTTATTCTATCAAAAACACAATTAAATTAGTAGAAAACTTATCTAAATTAAAATTAGAACAACAAAAATTTTTAACTTTAATATCTTTTGACATCGTTAACCTCTATCCTTCAATACCACCAGAAGAAACCATTCCTTTAGTATCCAATTATTTACATGATAGTGAATTGCCTAACTTGATAGTTTCAGATATAGATAAATTACTTAAATTTTGTTTAAATAATCAATTTTTCACTTTCAACAATCAATTTTTAAACAAGAAAAAGGACTACCAATGGGTTCTTCTCTTTCACCTATTTTAGCTGAACTATTTATAAATAATTTAGAAGTTAATTTTATTTCCAAAAATTCTATTTTTAATAAAAATGTTTTATTCTGGAATAGATACGTTGATAACATTCTTTGCATTTTCGAAGGTTCTACATCAGAAATTCATGTTTTTCTAAATTACATAAATAATTTACATCACAGAATTAATTTCACTTTAGAAATTTCTCAAAACAATTGTCTTCCTTTTCTAGATACGTATATTTGTGTCGATTCAAATAATTCTATTAATTTTGACATTTATAGAAAACCTACAACTACAGTTCAAACAATTCCTTTTTCTTCAAATCACCATTTTTCACAAAAACTATCAACGTTCTACTTTCTTTTCAACCGTTTATTCAACATACCTCTATCAGAAACAAATTTTAAATAAGAATTAGACACAATTTTTTATATTGCTCATTTAAACCAATTTCAATTCAAAATTATTTTAAACATTTTTAATAAATTTAATTATGTACATAATTTAAAAAAATCTAACAACATTAATTCCAACTAAAAGAAATTTTACAATTCGATTAACATTAAATTATCAAACAGAATTTTTATGTCCTTAATATTAATTTAATTAACTCCAGATTCAAACATTTTACATACCTAGTTTATATTTAATAAAAAAACCTTTCATTACAAACCAATTTATGTTTTTCTAAATTTCCATGAAAACCAAATGTCATATTTAACGTTTGTATAAAAAAATATTTTTGTATTCTGAAGATGACCCACAATAATTTTTGAGTTGAAACTATAGTCAATAAATAATAAATAAATAACTAATATTGGATTGCTTAAAGCGTAAATAATTTATATTATATATATATAAATTCGTAAAGAAAAATTTTTGAAACATCTAATATGCTAAATCCCACATAAATAGGTTTGTTGATACAAATTTCCAATTAATTCATTTCAACAATTACCATATCTTCATCAAATACAACCGAGCTATGAAAATTTGGTTTCGAAATAAGAGACCGCACCCCTATTGTCCATCCCATTTCGTTACTAAACTAATATCTCTATTTTATGTATGAATATAGGATCCATAATTAAAAATATTGGTTATTTATATATATATATATAATTTAGCATATTAGATGTTTCAAAAATTTTTCTTTACGAATTTCGTTACGACTATGTTTTAAAAACGTTTGGGCAAAATACAAAATTATTATACACGGATACTGACAGTTTAATTTACAGTTTTAAAATTATAGACATTTATAAATATATTAAACAAGACAGTTACCGTTTTGATACTTCTGACTATGATACTAACAATGTTTATCAAATAGAACAAAAAAAAACAAAAAACAACCCGGATTAATGAAAGATGAAAATAATGGAAAACTAATGCTCGAATTTGTAGAGCTTAGGTCAAAGATGTATTCTTATATTGTTGAAGAGGGAATTACTACAAAGTTAATAAAAAAATTGTAAAAGATCATCTATCAAATCCATAACTTTTGAGGATTACAAAAAAAAATGTCTGTTTAAAAGACATCCGGAAAAGGATTAAACTTTAATGATCTAATTAGAATTGCACGATCTGCATTAAAAGAAAAGAAATTTGTTAATGCCAAAGATGCTACTAAAATTGCAGTAAATTCTTTAAAATTTCTAAAAAAAAATTTGAAAAAAATAAAACCCGCTTGTATAATGCCGGTGCCAAAAATTGGCGGATTTTTACCGTTAATTCCCATTTTTGCTGCTCTTGGTGCATTAGGATCGTTAAGTGGATGAGCAGCAGCTATCGCAAATATCATGTACAGGGCAGCAAAAATATAGAAACACAGAATTGCGTTAAAAGGGAAGTACTCTCAATTTCTATTTTAGAGCAAATTGTTTTAAGTAAACTTTACTAAGGACTACAGAACGAGGTTAGGTACAATTTTTGTTGAAATATTTTAATTTAGAGGGTACATCAAAAACATCTAAAAATCAATGATCCAAATAAAAACAGATAGTTGAATATGAAAAATGATGTCTCCCCATGTCAATATTCGTTACTATAGTAATACACATAGTTGTTTCAAAATTGGTGCAGGTAAATGTTAAATAAATAAATTGAAAAACTATTTTCCAAAGGCTTCTTTATGGTACCCTGTAAATTAAAATATTTTAACAAAAAAATGTATCTGAAAACAAAAACGGGAGTAAACATACAAATATTCCAAATACACTAAACAGTTATATAAAGCCAACAAATAAATCTAAATTTATCAGTCGGTCTACTAGATTCAATCCATTAACAATGCAAAATAAAATTTTGTTGAAATCTATAGGAGTTCGAGTAAGAAAGCAGAAATGAATTTTGAAACTATAAACGTAAACGAAACACCACTTTTTGATAATACAATTGTGTACGCCGAAAACGAAGTCATCCACCTTATGCTTCAAGTTCTTTCAATAATCATGATGAAATCAGAATCCCTGTACAACAACAAGACATATACACGGTGCCTTGGAATAGTGCTTTACATATTCAAGGAAAAGTAGAAGCATATAACGATAAAAATAAAAAAATTGAAACATCTCTTATTAATTTTGTTAATATGGGCATTTTATTCCTGTTTGATGAAATTTATCTAGAAGTTGCTGGAGAAGTTATAGACCGTGTTAGAAATCCTGGAATTGTGTCTGTTTTAAAAGGCTATGCGTCTTACAATCAAGGGGAAAGCAAAGCTCTTGAAAAAATTTTTTTTATACTATATAAAAAAAACAGGGTTTCTATGTTTTTGTAGCAAAGATAATAGATCATTTATGGTTACGATAAATGTATAGTTTAAATTGTGTCTTGTTTTGGGACCCTTCGCGGTTAGAGGTGTAGATTACAAAAATCAATCCTTTAATTTACATTAATTAAAATTAAAATTACATATATTGAAAATCACACTATTTTTTACAAAAAAAAGAGTGCAAATGAACGATACAGTAAGAAAAATTAATTCATGTGATAGTCATCAATTTAGATGTTAAAGAATATATATTTTTTGGAAGATCAAGCATTAAAAGAACTTAGCCTTGATGAAGTTCCTGCTTTGAAAGGCCAAACCTTGGCCTGTTCCTCTTAAAGGGTTGATTTTTATATCCTACACCTCCAACCCCGATGGGCCTAAAGAAGACACAATTTAATGCATAACCAAGTTGGAGAAAACCACTTACCTTAAATGAATACATTCTTTGGGAATGAAAATAGACTCTAAGTTAAGATGGCATGATCAAATTCAATGTTACGTATCCGCCAAAATAAACAGTACCGAAACAGAAAGTGATGTGGAGTTGTTTATGTAATATGGATTTGTCATATTTGACTTAATTGTCATTAGTTGATATATTAATAGTACGCTCCAGTTAAATTTGACTCGGTATTTTCTACTTATAGTAAATTGTTAAGTAAAAATGATTTTACTTTACGGTTATATGCGATACGATTATTAAGTGCAGTAATGTTACTTGGAAGCAAATTGAAGAGTCGGGGGCCTGAGAAAGCAGGGTGGTTAGAGGCGGTTACCGTATTGAAACTTGGTTTCAATAAAACTCTCCTTTCCTGTCTACAAGTATGGTAAATATAAACTGGATTTATTAGGAAATAGTTTTTACGGTCAAAAACGTGTTTAAGTAAACTATCTTTGTGCGGTTGCTTTATATTAAGTACGTAGAACTCTTTGTATATCAGTGGGTGGAATGATCAATAGATCTTTTAAGACAGATTTTTATTATTTTTTTATGTAGTATTTCACACTAATCCATATCACACAATACATTGTACAAGTGCCAAAAATATCATTCGCAGGAGGGGGTAGAACTGAACGCAATTGAACGAATTTATAAATTAATCGACTAAGCTTATTACAGACATAGGCTATATGGTTATCCCAACGTAAATTATTTTTGTTTTTTTTTATTGGCAGAGGATTACAACTTCAATAGAGTGATGATGACTTGCAAAATCGGTTGTGGATCTTGATTTGATACTGATCATAGAAAGGGGGTTGCCTCACAGAATTAAATTAGAAAATGGTCATTACGGTTTTACTGGTGTTTAGAATAAGCAAGTTACTATTCAACCACGACTTTAATATATTCACTCCTCATTCGCGTTGGCGAATAAGTCCTCCCAATTTTCACCTCAAAATGTAGCGACAGTATCGTCAGCAAAGGACCACAGGGAACACTGCGAAAGATTTAAATTCAACATTTCATTGATATATTTTAAAAATAACATAGGTCCCAGCACTGTTCCCTGTTGTACATTAAATATAGCGTTAGTTGTACAAAAATTGTTCTGAATTGTTTATTTGACAGAATTGAGTGTTTTTCTAAATAATTGACAACTCTCAGTTTCATTAATTTTTGAGACACAAGAAAGAAGAGATATTGGACGATAATTGTAAATCTTGGTATTGTCGTTAGATTTATGCAGAGGGATAACTGTAGCACAATCAAGTTCTATTGAAAAATAACCTTTTTCAAAACAAAGGGACGCAATTTTAAAGGAATTATCGATAAGAAGTTTAGAATAGATTCCATCTTTGCCAGGGGTCGTTTTCTTTTTTAGCTTAGCAATAAAATTTGAAACCTCCTCAATCGATACCGGTTCAAGAAAAAACGAATCACGTATCGTAATTTTTTTATTATTTAAAGTTACTATTTTTAAGTAATGGGGCGTGATTCTATCTGATATATTTTTACCGATCTTTGCAAATTATTTATTGAACTCCTCTGCTATTTCATGCGGTTTATTTAAGTCTCGGTTGTCATCCATTGTTATATTTGTGATCAATGTTTTAGTCTTACGAACCGTATCAGTAGCTTCATTTATGGTATCCCATAATCTTTTGAGATCGGTCCCATACACTTAATGAAATAGGACTCTTTGGTTATTTGAGTTAGTTTTAAGCACATTCCTATATTTTTTAAAATGAATAATAAGTTTAGAATTCAAAGGCTGTTTACGAACCTTTGTTGCCATTTTGTATCGATTTCTTATAGATTTAATTAGACCGGTGGTAACGGTTTTAACTTAGCAAATTTCCCTCTTCTTACCGTTTGAGTTTTTAAACAGTCATAAAATGATCGTTTAGTATTCTATAAAACCTAAAAAAAGCACCAGCAGCTTGTCTGGTTTTGAACACACCCTCCCAAGACTTGTTTCCAATTTTTTTTAAAACCGCTTTGTCAACTATTTTCTTTTCTTTGGTGCATTAATCAGAACCAGAATTGTTTATAATACCGTTAGACCTATCCTTATTAAATGAGATTATTCCTAACGTTGCATAGTAATCAGTTATTGCACAAGAATACGGATTATTCACGGTATACGACACGGAATATTACAGCCAAACTATTTAATAAAATTGGAAAAATATATCTATAGGAGAACTATTTTAAAATTACTTTCAAAATATACAGGTGTCCCAAAATACACAGAACGTATCAAAGTTGTTTTTTTCTTATGATGATGTATATTAATACATTTTCAGTTTTTACGTTCAAAATAAGAATAGATTTTATAGAGGTTTGCCTTACTTAAACCTAAAAGTTTGTGAGATATTTTGTATATTATGAAAAAGTCGTCACAATTTTACCGATTCATATCTCAGCAAGTAATACCTTTTTCCAAACTAAATTCGCACTGGAGTCTATGAGTTGATCAGATTTTATGTAGAACTTGTGAAAAATCCACTATCATATACAGGATATGTACAAAATAAGATTAATTAATGACATGTTTTGAACCGCAATAACTTGGTTATTTTAAATGGAATACCCTGTATTTTATATCAACAACAAATGTAAAATGTAATTACCTATCAAATAATACTATATTGTTCTATAGCTAAATGTTCAGGTTGCTATAAAAAATGCAAGTTTTTATAATGAAGACTGATTTGTAACAATTTTAATATTTATCAAGTAAGCTATACAACTTTGACAGGTGAATATTATGTATTTGGAAGAAAGAGAAGATTTGCATTGTGTACAGTTCATCAACTGTATTAAATTTTGAGAGAAATAAATATGTATACAGTTTACGAGAATTTAATAAACGTACAAATTTACTTCACAATAATATCTCTTCTAATGAATTATCTGCTCCACGGATCAATTTCTAAGCTGTTTACAATATTGTAAAACATACTGATGAAATACAGAAAACATTTGCTTAAAATAAAGCCTATATTTTTTTCGTGTCTGTCTCCGAAATTGAACAGGTACTTCCAGACGTCGTAGAGACTTGAAATTCGGCATGCCAATGGGTCTTGCCTTCAAACCAACGGAAAATTATCATACAAGGGCGGGGCCAAGGGGTCTTTGTCTGCCATAGGTTTAAAATTATTCAGAGAATAATGGGATCAACCTACATGCACGCGGAGTGTAGCATTATTAAATTCATGCATTAAAATTTGCCCGTCAATCAAAGGGTTTCTTACAAATACATAATATTCACCTGTCACAGTTGTATAGCTTACTTGATAAATATTAAAATTGTTACAAATCAGTCTTCATTATGAACATTTGCATTTTTCATGACAACCTGAACATTTAGCTATAGGACACTATAGTATTGTTTGATAGGTAATTACATTTTACATTTGTTGTTGATATAAAATAGAGGGTGTTCTATTTAAATTAAGCAAGTTATTGCGGTTCAAAACATGTCATTATTTAATCTTATTTTGTACACATCATGTATATTATAATGAATTTTTACAACTTCTACATAAAATCTGATTAATTGATAGATTTTAGTGCAAATTCAGTTTGGAGAAAGAGAATAGTTGCTGAGATATGAATCGGCAAAATTGTAACGACTTTTTCATAAAATACAAAATATCTCAAAATCCTTTAGGTTTAAGTAAGGTAAACCTCTATAAAATCCTTTCTTATTTTGTTCGTAGAAACTAAAAATGTAATAATATATAGGACATTCCATAAGAAAAACACAACTTTGATACGTTCTGTGTATTTAGGAACACCTGTATATTTCGAAAATAATTTAAAAATATTCCTCCGATAGGTGTCTATCCATCCCAAATATATTTTTCCAATTTTATTGAATAATTTAGCTGTAATATTCCGTGTCGTATACCGTGAATAACCCTGTATATCCCAGAATGTAAAGAAAACAGTTTACTTTTATAAAGATGTGATCAATACAAGACTGTCTACTTAGGTAGTTTCTTGTACAACCTAACAGAAAATGCGTAAACCCATGTTCATGTAATGTCTTAATGTACTCATACGATTCATTGTCCATGTTACACGGCATAATATCAATACTAATGTCACCAAGGAGTACATGATTTATCCATTCATTATTCCGTGCTAGGAACTGATCTAAACTTTTATAAATTCAGTTATCACTATAGCGTTTGGCGACACATAATGCCAAGAAATGAATTTCAATATTATTGTACTTTTTATAGGTAAAATTGATAAAATTTGTATTGTCCATTTCCTGCTTATCGAGTATCATTCGAACATTATCAGATTTCCTAACATATAAAACAATTCAATTTGTATGTTCTGGTAGATTCAATGGCAAAAGCCTTTGAAGGTAAAAAGAGTTATTAAGATAATTTAAAAATTAAAAACGGAACATCTTTTAACCTTGCTTTTACCATGGTAACAAACCACGTTAGAATACTTTTTACCTTTTTACATGTAATAAGAAAATATTCAATTGTAGGGATGCAATGGAATAGTATTTATCTTTTAAAATTAAACTAAAAACCATTAAGCAAATTATAGTAGGTATATTGGAATACAAGGGCAGTTTGGAAATGATCTGGCCTTAAGTAAAAAAACACATTTTTTGGGTTAAAAACAATTTATTTCTCAACATAATATTCTTTTAGCTCGATACACTTAATAAGATGATTTTCCAATTTTTTCATCCCATCCGAATAGTACGTTTTCTCGAGCTCTTCAATATAGTGCGAAGTTTCAGCGATTACTTTATTGTTTGATGCAAAACGGCGTCCACCGAGCCATATTTTTAAGTTTGGAAACAGGAAAAAGTTGCTGGCTGCAAGATCGGGAGAATACGGTAGGTGGTCGACCAATTCGGAGCCCGATTCATATAATTTTGCTATGGCGAATGCCGACTTGTGCGCCGGTGCGTTGTCTTGGTAAAAGAGCACTTTTTTACGTGCCAAACCTGGGCGTTTTCGGCATCGAAACGGTCCAATAATGCTGCGTAGTACGCGCCAGTGATTGTTTTTTCTTTTTCCAAGTAGTCAATAAGAATTATGCTTTTCGCATCCTAGAAACAGTCGCCATCACTTTACCGACCAACCGAGTGGTCTTTGCCTCCTTCGCCGGCCCGTCGCCGCTTTTGCGTCACTGTTTTGACTGGTCTTAGGTTTCCGGTGTGTAGTAAGAAATCGAAAAAAAAAATCCGTCCGATCATGCTGGAACTGCTTCAAAAACTTCTGCGATGTCATCACACGTTGGCGCTTTTGATCGATTGTCAGTAAACGTGGCACCCATCGCGCGGGAAGTTTTTTCATTTCCAAATGTTGTTGTAAGATGTTCCAAACACGTTTACATGAAATGTTTAAAGTCTCAGCTACCTTACGGAGCTTGATTCGACGGTCTGCCATAATCCTATCGTGCGCTTTATTGATCATTTCTGGTGTAGTGACCTCAATTGGCCTCCCCGGTAGATGATATTATCGAAAACACAAAAGTTGTTTGCTTCTGGCGTCTGTAAAAACCAAACTAATAAATTGTTTTGTTTGAAATTTTAACAGACGTCATGTATTGGATAGCAAATGTTAAAACCAAGAGGAATTCGTTTTTAAGTAACGCCCTCTGTCAACGACTAAATCATTTCCAAACTGCCCTCGTATTTTGGTAGTATATATTACATAAGGAAGTTTTTATTATTACTATTATTATTATTATGTTTTGACATCACATAACTGACATGCTGTGTTATGGTTTCACTTTTAAGAAACACCGGGTGCAAACCATGCAACTATGCGGTTTCTCTTGATTCAGGATGTTGTTCTTTATAGGACTTTGCGCATTATGTATGCCGTGCCCAACAGTACTACTTTCTGCACCATGAGAAGATTGTGATTTCCAGAGATTTCTTTAACAGCTTCACTTGTTGTGTTGGATATCAGCCCCGTAACTCAGATGATGATGGGTATCACTTTTGTTCTCATGCTCCACATTCTTTGGGTTTCTATTTGCAAGTTTTTATATTTCGGATATTTTCCACTTCTTTTTGGTTGATATTGTAGTGGAATGGAGCAGGATGTGATGGCGGAAGTCTGGTTTTTGGCAGTCAACTTAGTCTTTAGAATGTCTCTTGTTCTTCGCAAATATTCTTTGATGAGCTTCGCTTTCATACTTTTGTGTTATACCCCATCATGCTCATTCACTCTAAGATATTTATACACTTCATGTTGATCTAGTGCTCTAATTGTCGTATTTTTACCGAGTGCGAAGTTTTCGCTTGATTGGCTTTGGCGCACTTGCTAGCCCATATTCATATTTATATCGTCGTTGAAGTTTTTTACTAGTTGGAGTTATTCTTTAAGTTCTTCATCATTTCTTGGTGTCAGCTTTAAGTCATCGACGTATATGAGATGGTTTATCTTTTCTTTTTTGTTTTTGCAGCGATATCCTGTTTGTGATTTGCTAAGGATGGATGTTACAGGAAATAGAGCTATGCAGAAGAGTATAGGGTTATAACACAGGACTACAATACGGTAATATCTCGGCTGATAATTCGCCCTAGCTTCGTCATTAGGATTAACAAAGCAGTTTAGTCCCTTATTTTATAATATACTAATAAAGACTTCTAAACTATCTCTTTCTTAGGCACAACTTAGCTAAAATAATCATGACTCTCCTTACTTTGGAACAATATTTTTTAAAGCATTCCTTTTTACCTCGACAAATAAAAAATATCCATCTCAAATAAGACATTATATAGAAGTAAACTGTGTAATACTTAATATTTAAATTTTAAAGTACTAGTACTACAATTGAGGTGTTTATTTATTTATTCGTATTTATTTTGTGTTGATTAATACAAATAAAATTATGTTAAAGGTAATATAACTCTACTTGAATGCAAACACAATCAAATGAGGAAGAACATGTCACTTATCTCAACATAATTATTCATAATAAACAACGAATATTAACAAAAAATAATTAACTTAAAATAAAGGGTTGTTTATTTTTAGACAATTCTATTCAACAATAATTGATCAATTTGATCAATTACGAATCATGGTAAAAAATTATCTGACAGATTTATACAGGTGCGATACCTATTATTTTATTCAGGTATACCAATTTTAACGTATAGGTAAGAATGAAATGGTGTAGTATTTAATGATTTGTGTATAAGATAATAGCTCTAAGAATATCAGCGGTTGAGGACCACGAATTTTCATTCTTTGATCAGTTGAATTAACTAAAAATTAAACAAAAATTAACAGATTCGCAAAACACCTCGTGTTCTCTGCAATATAATAAAACTTTGATTTGAGTCATACCTAGATAACAACTTTACAACAATAATAACATCGAAAAAAATAACGTTACCCTCTCCAATTTTAATTTTCGTAAATTGGGTCGAATTAAAAATACTATAACTTAAATATTATTTTAATAAATTACAAAAAGATAGATGAAGTTTATAAAACTGTGAAAGTTTCACTGAATTCGTATAAAAACAAAAATTAAAATAAGTCATAATATAATTTAAAAACATTTGCTTTAAAGAATTGTTCCTTAAAAAAACGTAAGGAAGCTTAACTTAAACAATAAAAAACAACGAGTAGACTTAAAAAACATTCACAATTGATTCGTAACCATTTGAATTTAAATTTAACGTTATCCTCTCCAATAAGTGAATAAGATATTTGTTCGATGCAATGCTAAATTGTTGGTAGTCAAAATCAAATAAGATTTTATATACCAAACTCATGTTAAAAGTCATAAAAGTCAATTGGTTCAATATTAAAATAATGTAACGATAAGGATAAAGTTCTATTACACCTTCAACTGTAAAACACCAATAAAATTCAATGCAATAGAAAACATTTCACATATGATGCACGTAATGTATGAAGTAGGTACCAACTCGTGCTTTTTATAGCGGATGCGAACGAAACAAACATAATGTTAGAAGAAAAATGTTCTACACGAGAAGCATTTTTAAATAAATGCTTAAAATCGTTTATGTTCTTTCGAACTACTAAGAATTTGTAAACGTTGTTTATTTCTTAATACTTAAGTTTTAGAATTAGTTTTAATGAGCTTAATTTATTTAAAAAATTAAAACAAACTTTTGCGCAGAACTCTTCTGGATACTAACAGTCGTGTAAAGGCGTATAAGAAGTGTGTAAGACATAAAACATTTTATTTTTGGGTGTTGAAAATCTTAGAATTTGAAAGCCACTTTCCATCTACAAAATAAATAAACTGTAAGTTTGACATTTAGTTTGTATTTAGAAGAAGAGACAATTTCTGCAAAATTTCATATTATTCAAACGGCATTAATTTTTTTATTTTTTCGACTTCAATGCCATATTAAAATTTTTATCTTTAAAGTGGTTAAAAATCTGTTCGACAGATATTCTAAACTACACGAATTTTTATCAAAATTCGTGAAAATTTTTTATTTCGACGTCGCACTTTTTTTTAATTTTTAAATATCAACTGGAATAATTTTTAAAAATATTTTGAATGCAATAAAACCAAATTTTCGTTTAAATTAAATTATTACGAGTAGTTGAAAATTGAATTTGTCAGTTTTAATTTGATAGATTATTTCCAATATTAGTTCTAAACTTATTATCAAACGAACACATTCTATCTTCTTTTGGGTTTTCAAGAAATCACAAAAAATTTACTAAAACCTTTATTCTATTTGAATTAGCTATTTGTAACACAAACTTGGATAAAACAGGAATGTGCGATTCAACATCAATGCTAATATCAATTTAGTTGCAATCTAAAGCGAACTTGAAAATTCAAATGAATTGAAAATAATTTCCTGAAATAACAATTTCCATTCGAAATCGAAATCGTTCATATACGTACCTATTACTAACTAATTGATTGAATATTGCCATAATTGCTAAATGGGGATTTTAGTGGTATTAAATGATAGATAACAAACATTATATACTTTCAACCATAAGTTCAATATGAATTAATTTTAATAGATTCTTGTATACATTAAATAGTAAAACATTTTTACAAAACAACTTTCATATGATTGAGACTAAAATGTATCTATTTTCTACAAATCGCAGTAATATGAGTTTATTCTCTATTTTATTTAAACAAAGAAGCATTTACATGAAATGAATTACCAAATTTTTTATAGTTTACACAGACATTAATTTTTATTAATTAAACTGTACTTAGACAAAATTATATTAACTTATATTTTAATTCAACGTCCAACTGCTTAAGGAACTCGATGTAATTCAATTTTTTTAAACGATAAAATATTGTAATATTAAATTTTGCTTGAACATACAATGGATGGAAAATGATGAGATGATTCTAAAATGTTAACAGCTTATTTTTTTACCTTTCTTACTAGTTAGAATTAGTAGGTCATGTTTGTTGAAAATAAACTTCTGTTCTGTGGTCGGCAGTTTGCACGCATGAATCTTAATGAGACCGTAACATTTTGAAGCAATGCATTAGTTGTTTCTATAAGTTAAATTTCATATGTCCTGTTTTATATAATTTAATTAAATTAGAATGTTTTTATTTTGTATCGAATACGTTAATTTTTTGTCAGTTTCTAATAAGTTACCAATTTTGCTTTATATACTTTGTATACAGACTATAAATTAAATGTATGAAATATGGAGAACACCATACTAGACGTTCAATTATAGTATAGTATTAGATATGGTCAGTCAACCAAGAAATAGATCGGTTTTAGAAAGAATAATGTTAAAGCGACTAACTCTAGATGTAAACCAAATAAAAATTTATCAAGTCAAGTTCAATGAAGAAATAATAGTGATGTAGGAAGAAAATAAGTACTTAAAAAGAAGAAACTTTAATTAAGTGAAGAAAGAAGTGCAGAAGTGAAACAACTCGAAAAAGAGAAAATACGAAATAGTTATTCTGGAACTCAAGGCCCAATGTGAAGTGAAAACAAAATGGAAAAGTTCATAATCGAAAAATTAGAAGTCAATGTTAACATTAAAGAAACCCATTCAATAGAACCAAAAATATACCTACTTGAACTTGATAACTATACAGAGAAATTGGAAATAATGAAGAATGAAACTAAAATATATAACAGGAAACAAGGTATATATATAATAATAATAATAATAAGACACAACAAGGAAGGATTATCCAGATACAAATTTCTATTCTGGACAGAAAAAATCGGAAAAGAAAGCTAAAAAGCGGTTACCAAAAGCTAACTATTGGATTGGAAATGGAACAAAGTAAATGGTATACTGGAGGAAGAGAAACAGAAACACAAAATGAACAACAGGATAAAGAATATAACAAAAATAACTTAAGAAAATTTTAAGAATAGCCATATTGATGTACAAAGCTCAAATGGAAAAGAACAAGAAGATATTGGTTGCATTTTTGGCGAAAAAGTCACAAAGAATCAGTGCAGTGTGAGATGGCGCATTGTCGAAGTGTAAAAACCAAGTAGTTAGCTTTCCATAAATCCGGCCTCTTTTTACGAATAGTTTCACGCAAATGACGCATAATACTCAAATAGTATTCTTTATTGACAGTTTGACCAATGGGAAGGAATTTGTAATGCACCACACCACGATAATCAAAGAAAACTGTCAACATCACTTTGATTTTTGAGCGACTTTGACGCGGTCTTTTCGGTTTTGCCTCACCTTTGGCACGATATTTACTCGATTGGTCGGTTGTTTCGGGGTCGTAAGCGTAGATCCAATTCTCATCTCCCGTAATAATGCGTTTATAAACCGCCTGATAGTCAGAGAGCATTGTTTCACACACATCAACACAACGCTGTTTATCAAGAAAACTCAGCATTTTTAGTACCAATCGAGACTTGACACGTTTGAGACCCAAAACATCTTTCAAAATGGTATTCATTGATTCTTTTGATACGCCAATTTCATCAGCAATGTCTCTTATAGTTAATCAACGGTTTGCAAGCACTAATTCTTTTACTTTTTGGATGTGAGCATCGTCAGTTGAGGTCGATGATCGACCAAGGTGCTCTTCGTCTTCAACGCGTTCTCTACCTTCTTTGAACAAGTTATTGTTGTTGATTTTGGTAAAGCTTGGTTTCCGTAAGCCTTCTGCAACATTTTCAACGTTTCTGCAGCATTTCAGGAAACCAAATTTGATCGCACTTCTTTGTTAAATAATTTCAGACATTGTGAAAATCGTCAAATTCACTTTTTGTGTCACACAAAAACAAGTGTCACTCAAACACTAATGAATATTTTGACATATAATGTGGCATGAAAGTCAGTAACAGTTGTACCAACTTAAAAAAATATTGAGCAAAAATATTTACCCGCGTTATTTACATCAAAAAATTCCGACTAGTTTTTGGACACAGAGTATACTAGCCATAACTAAAACAAAGAAAAAGGTTAAAACTTGAAAGAAATTGTGAAGAGAAACATACTAGTCACAGTGGAGTTACACTCGACAAAGGAGCGGAATGTGTAATCAAAGACGAATACTTACACCAAATATCTAAAGAAATGGGAATTCACATCACAAAGAGTTATAAAACTCAAAATATACTAAGTGATATAGAAAGAAGAACACCCAGTAATAATGAATATTTTGTAAATTTTTTTTGGGAATATATTTGTTTATATTAAGATAAGAAACGATCAGTTTTTCAGCCATATTGCCCTAGCGGTTGTTTTGTTAACCTCATTCAAAAATACTTACGATTAAGTAGCCCTAAAACAATGAATTAAGCATTTGTAAGTACAGTTGTCATTTAAGCAATTTAAATTGCAAGTATAAAGAGCTTCTTTAACTTAATCACAATGCCTCCAGTGCGAAGACGCCATAATTTTCGGCAATTAAGCGAGTTTGATAGGGGTAGAATTGTGGGATTGCGCCGTCTTAGGCTATTGGCTTTACGGGACCGCTTCTCTTCTACACGGGCGATTGCGGACCAGTGGTTTGAAGAACATGGAAGACCGATTGGGATGCGAACCGTTTATAGACGGATAAGAACCTTTGAGCTCTTTTCATACCGTCCCCTTTTTGTGCTACCACTGACTCCAGAGCATCGACGTTATCGTCTAGCGTGGTGTAGAGAACGGCAAATTGGGACCAAGAATGGAATTCAATTGTCTTTAGTGATGAATCCAGATTCTGTTTGGGTATGCATGACGGTCGTGCAAGGGTGAGAAGACGGCGTGGTGAAAGACAAGATTCCCGTTATTTTCAGTGAATAGGCACGTGTACCACACAGTTGGAGTTATGGTATGGGGAGCTATTGCTATTGGAAGTAGGTCACCTTTGGTCTTTATTAGAGGTAACATGACTGCTGCGCGCTACATCCAAGAGGTCATAGACCCCCATATTGTACCTTATGTTCAGACCATCCCCAACAGCACATTCCAACAAGACAACGCACGACCTCATGTTGCTAGGGTTTCTTTGGCTCATTTTAAGGCCAATCAAATTGCTTTATTGCCTTGGCCACCAAGATCTCCCGATCTTTCGCCCATCGAGCACGTCTGGGATATTATGGGAAGAAGATTACTCAATTTACCTCACCCTGCACAAACTCTAATGACTTTGCAGCATCAGACAGATAGCATAGGATGAGATACCTCAAGAAGAAATCGATCACTTCATTAGAAGTATGCCCAGACGTGTTAATGAGTGCACAAGACATTGTGGTGGAGCAACACATTATTAAGTTTTTTGAAGAAGTTATTAGTTTAATTTTTATCAAATTGTGATCGTTTACTAATCTAATTCGTATACACTAGTATACCAAAAATTGTTCAAATAAATTCATTATTACTGGGTGTTCTTCTTTCTATGTCACTTAGTATACAATTGGAACCACAATAACAGAGAGCAGATACAAAGAATTAAAGAACAACGCACAATAGTAAAGCAATTGGTTGCAAAAGCAAAAAAATGGATTTGGGAAATATTTGGTAGAAAGGAGGGGATAGATAGTAAGTAACCAGAAACTATTATACAAGACTTTAAAAACGTTGAAAAATAAAAAAACTACAACTAAGAACAACTAAAAGACAAACATGACAAAATAATAACAGATGAATCAGAAATAATGAGAAGATGGAAAAAATGCTTTTGTGAATTATTAAAAACAAACAAACAAAAAAAACCTACAAACGAAGGTAGTGATGGATATAATAGCATCGACCAAAAGAAGAAAATCAGCTAGACGTGATAACACCGAAATGTTAAAAAGTCTTGGACATCAAGATATAGAAATGTTAACAATAATATTTAACAAAACTAGGAAATCAACCGGGGATCAAAAGGGTTGGAAGATATGGATAATTGTGCCATTATATAAGAAAGGGTATGCGAAATTGCAGAGGCATCACACTGCTCAGTATTGATTCGAAAGTATATGAAACTATTTTGGAGAAACGATTAAGGCAGTAAAAGATAATGATGAACGTATTTCATCTGCATTTGCTAGATTTTCTAAAAGATTAAAAATGCAAATGTTACAGAACACAGAATACTGTTATATTATCAATAGGTCTGCTTATATTAAAATCAGCAGTTTCATTTTGTCACTAAAATTAGGCAACCAACCGTCTTGAACAAAAGTAACAAACATACCTGTCGTTATAAATGGGTTTTCATATATCAAATGACTTGTTTTACAGTTGCGTTACGAGAACATCAAGAAAAGAGAACCATGATTTTTTTTAATTTCCATAAAGAACTTGATAGCAACATGTTGTGTATAATTATGTAATAATTTTTTTGACTAGTTTCAATTCACAAAAACTTCCGCAAACTTAAATAATCAGTTCTACTAATATTAAACACTATCGCAACTCGCGAGAAAAATTTCTTATCACGCTCGAAAGGCTTAAGGTGTACAAGTAATGATTTCAACATAGGATGGCAGAATGAGCAATACAACCAGAAGGTCACAGATTACTTCACTTTGTCAATATTTTTAAAACAGCTTAATTTAAAAATTTCATATTTTCTAAATATAACTTATAAAACGCTCAATGAATTTTGATGTTTATGCATGGGTTGTGCATTCAGTGTTGTTAGAGTTAAGTTACAGTATAGATTCAGCCATACGTATTTAATGCTTTATGTGCAATTTTACTATCCAATTAAGTATAAAGTTAATTAACTACATTTCAACGAACACAGTATTCAATTGTTAACATTATAGAAATTAGTTAATGCATTTGTGTGATTGCAACTGTTAAACACACATTTCATTATGAACTACCTGCATTGGTGTAATTTATCAAGTATTATAAAGGTTTGTGTAAGTTAAGTAAAATTGAGTTATTATAAATATGAGGTTTATCATGTAATAAGTGATAATATCAAATTTATTATCAGTGAATATTATTGAAAAAAAATGCTCTAATTCTAAGCAAAAGCAATCTAATTTAATAAGTTGTGCTAATTTAATTTCTTAACATAAACTATGAATATTAAGACATTATTGAAGTTATAGTAGATGCCATTAATAGAGGCATTCAAACTTTATCATCGTGTCTATATTAAGTAAACTTTCCCGACGAGCATGCAAACAAATAGGCAAACTGAACATAGTTATTTAACTGTAATCCCTTACTTTATGTTTGACAAAAAGGGATAAGTTGAGAAGTAGATTCCAAAAATATTCAGAAATTAAGTTAGAAATAATATTAACTACTCTTAAAATTCAACTACGAATTATGTAACGTAAAAATATTTTTACTACAAACTTTTTTAATAGAAAAAATTGTTTACTCTGTCTATGAAAACATTAATTATATTATTACTAAAAAATAACCTTTATTGTAGTCAGGTTCGTCATATAGTAGCAACGTTCTATTTTTTGTTTCTTTGTATATTTTTCTGATTGCTTCTACCGAAACTATGTGTATATATTTTTTTTTCATTATCTTCCATAACATTTGTCTATCTCTACATTGTCAAACGCTGCTTCTATGTCGTTAAACATGGCATACATCTTTTCTCCTTTATTTCTATTTATTTGTTTAGTATATAAATGTTGTCAACTGCTCTCTTCCACTTCTCAACCTCGTTTTTCTCCACCTTCTGCCCACATATCCGAAAAAAAACGTGCCATATTAATTATTTTACTTAATCACGACCGCTACTAAAAAAGTTCGTGCAAAAGTTTTATCACTAATGAAGGCAAACTGTAATATATTTTCAAAAAGATTATCGCAAAAATGGTTTTGGAGATATGGATAGTAACTTTCTTATTTATATTGTACTTTTCACAAAAAAATTTAATTTTTTCTGCTTTCCGTGATATGTTTGAAATAAAATATCTTGAGAAGCCGGTTATTATTTATTATCTGGTAAGCCATAGAAACAATTGAACTTCAATCATTTATGATGTCCAGATAGTGCGAGCACGTCCGGACCCTTATTAATCCAAGAAAGAGATTGAAAGAAAACTCTCAGGCTCTGCTAAAAGACAACGTTTCGCTTCCACGCGGGAGCTTCCTCAGGCCAATGCCAGGATTAGATAAGTTATTTAGTCAAAAAGAGTGGAAAAACACTGATAGCATGGGGATGAGTACACATAAGATAACACTTATAATCAAAAAACGTTTAATTAATGGGATTAGAAAATTTAAATGAGAAAACTCGATCAAAAGGAATTGCAACTTTAATGATTGTTGAAGTTGTCACTCTCAAGTGTTTATTATTTTTTTCTAAAGTAAGAGATTGGTGATTACTTGATACCAGTATTATTTGGGATTGAACAGAAAACATTTTTAAATGGCAACTTTTTCACTAAACGAACAATATGACCATTAAAAGTTACAAGGTCAATAAAACAATTGCCCAATATTCCACCAAACACATTGAATCCGAAAAGAGTCTGATTTTGCCGTGGTAGAACAATATGCGGATTTGCTTGGACGCAGTGATGTTCAATTCGAAAACTACGATTCGTTACTTCATAAGATGCAATTGATAAAACCATTATTTTCTGGTGTTTTATTAACAACCCATCTGCAAAACATTCTTCTACGCTGATAATCATTTGACCGTAAAATTTGAGGAACGTCTAATTTATACGGAATGAACTTATGTTTTCTTAAAATTGTAGACTCTTTAGATTTTATAATATTAAGTATTAGTTGCTTCGCACGTCAGTGTTAGTTACTCTTCTTCCTCATTTAAAATTGTCTCGTGTTTGGGTTTTTTAATGATTCATATTGTTTCGCATTTCTTGTGTTTGTAGAATATCAGGCAATCTTCAAGTGGCCTCTTCTTTTTAATCACTAATAAAACTGATGTCAGATAATCACTAATTTCTTACTTTACATCAAAGTAAGAAACACTTGAACAATCATCGAAGTTCATTTCCATGGCTTACAGATAATAAATAATAACCGGATTGTCAAGATCTTTTATTT
Organism: Abscondita cerata; assembly: GCA_030710515.1. Lineage (NCBI taxonomy): Eukaryota > Metazoa > Arthropoda > Insecta > Coleoptera > Lampyridae > Abscondita > Abscondita cerata. The sequence continues at coordinate 125,730 of JALBCR010000661.1, forward strand.
CAAACATATTATGTGACATATCATTGAAAGCAGAAAAAAGAAGTTATTTTTTGAAAAAATCAATATTGCGCCTATTTAATATAAGAAATTTGCTATCAATATTTCCAAAACCATTCTTGCGATAATTTTTTGAAAAGAGATTAAGTTTGCCTGTATTAGTAAAGAAACTTTTGTCAAACTTTTCTTTAGTAGCTGTTCTAATAAGTGAAATAATCGATATTTTTAAAAATGGCATTTTTCGGTTTTTTTGGATATCATCGGAACAGATCGGAATCTTTGATCCTAGTTAACGACATCTCAATCGGCAAAAAATCTATACAACATTACCCATTTAACAATTCCTTTGCCTTTATTAATAACAAAGATACCCATACAATACAACTTAAATTGGAACACACTGTGTAATAAAAATATTATTGCTACTCTCTACTGTTCTGGAATACCTTTATCTTTCTATATTTTATTAAATATACTTTTAAAACTTTCCCTCATTTTCTCTTCTGTATACTTTACTGTTCATCTTGAGCTCCATCTGTGCCTTCCGCTTTTTTTTTTGAATTTTTTATTGCTTCTTGTTCTTCTTCTTTATAAACTTCCCCGTCATTTTTTTGTTTACATTTTAATGTATTTATCTTTTTATTTTTCTTCTACCAGTTCCATACAATATTCTGTCCATTTTGATCTACATCTGATTCACCAAATTTTCTTTTTTTTCTTTCTATATTTAAAAAATTTTATAATTCCTTGTCCTTTGATAGTTTTTTCTGTGTTCTTCTTTCCATCTTTTACATTCTTCTCTATAGTTTTTCCTTAATATTTTGAACTCTTTTACATCTATTTTGCCTTTGTTTTATCTTCTTCTCGTTTTTCTTTTTCTTTTTGTTTTTCACACCTACTGTTCCACCATTTAATTATTTTTTCTTTCACTTTAATGTTCTCTCTATACTTAATTTTTCTACTTATCCTTCCATTTTCTTTACGGTATTTTTACTTCTTCTAATGTGTTCATTACTTTTTCTTCCACATTTCTATATTTTCCTCCATTTCCATATTTCTATTACAATGAATTATATAAAAACTTATAACGTCTCAAGAAATATCAAAATATTTAATGGATGGAAGGAGGCTAAAGGATAAAAGAATTCAGAAGTAGAAATAAAGAAAATGAAAACAAGTACTGATGGGAAAATGAAAAAGAACATGCAGAAGGGGTGGAAATGGGTGAGAAAATCTCAAAACATGAGGAAGGAATGTGATAAATTGAAAATGGAAGATAGGGGAATGAGTGTGTTGTTAGCAGAAAGAGGAGAATTAATAGATTGAATGAAGGAAATGTAGAAAAGAAAAAGGTGGAAAAGTTTAAGTTAATTTAATTTGGTCAAATAATGGTTGTTTGTTTGGAATTTAGAAAACGTATTGTTTTAATTTTGTATTGATATAGGAATCCAAATTATTTTGTTAATTATATAAAAATACAAAATAAATAAGATCCATTCATTTTCAACGTAAAACTGTATACCTTTAGTGTGTCAAAAAATCCAGTAATGTAGGTGCATCATAAATTCAAAAACCGAATAAGAATGTGTGTAAGAATTTCAAATAGGAGTAACCGTAAAACTTATCTAATTTATTAAATAAAATATTATTCAAACTGTAACTATTTTATCAGGATTTGCAAAAGGTGTATTTGCTTTTATTCATAAAGATAAGATCATTTGCGTTCGTATAAATCAATGCAAAAAAAACTAGCGGATAGTTCACCGTCTTTTCGTTTTCAAGTTAAGAATTCAGGTATGAGATATTGTAGAGCAATGTTTACTAATTACATATGGTGATGTCGCAACTGCTGTCATGTCTATGCTATGCTAATGACTGGAAGACCGTTTACAACTTGACGTTTTTTTAAATTCCTAGATATTGTGTTGTTTTGTGAAAAAGTGTTGAAACCTTGCATTCTCAACGTCATACTAAGTCATTATCACCTCATACTTGAATGTTATTCCCACTAGGTATCCATACACATTAGTAAAAATATAACATAGCTAAAAGTTACATAATTTATAACTAAATATATATATATATATCAAAAGTCTAGGAACGTTATTTTCAGCATACGATCGTTTAATTTCTTATAGATACGTTTGTGAAAGCATAACTTAAGGGACTGCCAAAAATACTGAAAAAACATTAAAATTACAACTCTATTAATTATCTTCAAACGTTTTTAAGTAAAACTACATACTTTTTATAATAAGAGTCTAATTACAGAAATAAGGTTGCTCAATGTCAACAATTATAAACAATTAGTGATAGAATAGCACTTATTAAAATCATTGACGTTTTCCATTTGGAATATTTTAAACTATCGAAACAGTTTAATGAAAATAACGCTTTCACCAATTCGTACACAAAAAGGCTTTTAATATGTGAGCTCGGCCATATGCAATTGAACCAGCAAAAACTTATTGAATGAAATGATTAAATGAATAGCGATTATAAATTTCTCACATTTGAAAATAAATGAATCTACTTGAACATAATTGTTTTTAATATTGTATGATTATTAATTTTAACAATCCTTATTTAAGGTTTTTAATATAACAACAAGCAATCATCGTCAATGTGTTTAAGTATTAATCACACAATACCAAATGCAATCAAACCCCACAAATATGCACAAAATAGGTATCTATAATATTTAAGCAAAAAACTTTTTTTAAAGATGTTTGCAAATATTCTTATAGAGACTTATTTTTCATGTTTAATAACGCATAAAGAAGACATATAAAAACGGGAATGCATAATTTAAAAACGCTAGCGTAATGGTTTATTTAAAATCTGAAAGAAATAAAATTATGAGTTATTTTACTTCTTTTCTAAGTGCGTAATTAAGTGTGAGTAACCCTTCTTTTCAAGAACTTAAAGCTAAAATTGTTTACCCACAGATGATGATTATATTTTACAGCAGCCGTGAGTATTGGGTAAAATTAATTAAGTTTAAAGTGAATTTATGACTACGTGTTTTTTAATACAATTTAAAATTACTTATTTGAAATTTTACTTCCTCACTATTAAATACATCTAAGCAGTGTAATTAAAAACATAATTAGAACATATTTAGGCAGGATTATGTGAAAATGCTGAAAATGATAAAGAAAATATAATATATAGACTGCTAAGGTAAGACCAATTGTTTATTTAGAACCCAACAAAAAATTAATTTTTCAAATAAACTGTAAAAGTTTTGATTTGGAAAATATTGTAAGTATACAGGAAAATGTTTCTTAGTTCAATACTGCCGTGTTAAGCTCAAAAGTCGTATCTACAAATTTATTTCGATTGCTTCATTTCCTATCATGTAGTTAAGTGAAAATGTCGTTTCTGCATATAGTTACCGAGATATACGAGTATGAGGTAGAATATTTGTCGTAACTACAAAATAGTCGTTATGTTAAGCTAAAATGTAGTATCTAACAATTTTTGGCCAAAAATTTCGTATCTAACATTTTTAAACTAAAATGTCGTATGTACATAATTTTTTGTAGATACGATTTTCTAATGTAAAATCATGTAAAGTAGCAGTTCTCGTTTTCGAAATTCAAATGCAAATACGACAATTTTGCTGTAAGAATGCTACTTAACCTCATTTTATTGGTATCTATCTAACCTAAAACATTTGATTGTTTGTGATTTGACAGTGATAAGTGATAATATTAGCAGTAGTTTGAATACGAAAATTTTTATTTTAAATAATTTAATTTTAAAGAAGAGGGTTGTTTTTTTAAGGGTAGTTAATGTAAGGGTAATTTGAACAACCAATATTAACGTACATTAGCAGCTATAAAAGATAGTTTTTGTTTTATTCAAATATATTTATTCGTTATCACGTTATATGGTAGTCAAATCAGTCACGTTTTTCTTCCCTAATTAGTGACCGATTTTGATTTTGTAAAAATTTTCATAGTTGTAGACATAACATGCATGAAAATAAATAAAAAATATAGAGAGTGCTATTTAAAATTTTAAGGGAAGAGGTTGTCTCGTTAAGGGTAGTTAAAGTAGGGGTAATTTTAACAGCCAATATTAACGTACATTAGCAGTTTTATAAAATAGTTTTTGTTTTATTCAAATTGTCATATTATAGGGTGGTCAAATCAGTTTAGGACACCTGGTATATAGAATTTATGATAATGTAACTCCATCTTTAAAAACTTTGAGACTTGATTTGTTAATTAAGTGTATGAGGAAAATTTTATTAAGCAGGTATAAAATAAACGTCTTGCATCTTACTTCAAGTACATTCGATTTTGAATTTTACTTACTTGTCAGTTACAATTATAATCTCATTCTCCATCCTACAGATGAATGACGAGTATGGAATAGGAATGTATGTAGGTATATAGTGTTTATTTTTTTGTTTTTCCTTTTCTCCTCTTGTTGTTCTATAAGGGCTGAATTTTCACCAATTTTTATTGTTCAGTTCTTCTTTTGCAAATCTTGTATCAAATAATGAAAAATGTATATACAACTACCATTATCTTGTAATTTGTAAAATAAAACTTATTATTATTTTGTGTGGTTTCTAACGAAATTTTGTTCCCCTGAGGAGAAAACAATTAGGGCATGCAGCTATCCTCTGGGAAGAAGCTACTTCTGGACGATCAGCTACAGATATAACTAGCACATTTTACGGATTTTTTCTAACGGTTAAGGATGTTAGGCTTATAACTTTATGGTTGGATAACTGCAGCGGTCAGAACAAAAATTAGATCCCATTTTCTTTTTTTGTGTTTATCAGTAATTCCCTGGAGGTAAAATTGCAAACCCTTCAAGTGAAGTATTTTGAGCTTGACCATACTTTTATGGCCGCTGACTCCTTCCACCACCAGGTGGAAAAGTCACTCAAACGTATGACTAAACATTATGATTTCAAAGAGTTTTTGTTGGCAGTTTGGCAAGTTTCCCATAAAGTTAATGTCATTGAAATGAAAGTAAATGATTTTTAAAATTGGAAGATATGAAGGTGGAAATTTTAAAACCACAATCCCACATCAACTCCAAAGCTGTAACCAATGAGAGAAAAAGTATTATTATTTCTAAACTGCTGCCTCGTATGCCTGAGAGCCTTTGGAGCTTTTGGGAAAGTCTACCGGTTGCCACGTACGAATACGATAGCGAAGAAAACTGATACTGTAAACTACCAATTGTTGATTGTTGCCACGGCTTCGTGTTCATTACTTTCTTCTTATTTGAGGTTAGTTTTGCATTAACATTGTGCTAACAACGGTAGAGAAAACTTTTATCGTAGAGCATTATTTTCTCTCGTACGGAATTAGACGTGCGGGTGGGCCAAGTTTGTCACACACTGCATTACGTTTTCAAAACATTTCCACTATTAAACCCGCTTAGTAATTCTGTAATTCTTGGTGTTGAAAAATTTCGAAAAACAGGTAGTGTTTTGACACAGCGAAAGGGTTTTTCAGGTCGCTCAACTACTGTCTATAATTTCAGTACTGTTTATTTTGGTGCATACTGTATAAATCTTAGAAGTTTGGTTTTAAACTGAAAGTAATGTAAATCTAACTTGAGTTGCAAAGTAACATAATAAAATTGCAGATAAGACAATTGGTTTTATTTTATTACCATACTATCTTTGAACGGATATGTACTAAGTTCGTATTGAACAAAAAATTTACATCTAGATGATTTGGTTTTCACGGCATCCTAAATTTCACAAAATGTTAAATATCTTCAAACTATCGTTTTGTCAGATACGACTTTTATGCTTAACAAAGCAAAATACCCTGTTTAGAAAAAGAAATTAAATTTGAAAAACAACAGTAATCGATAAAATTGCTAATTTATTATAGTCATACCTCAAGTTACCAGTTTTATTGACACATAGTAAAATAGCTTGATTGTAGCATTATATTTTACTACACATGATCGACTTAAATATAGAAAAAAATAGTTTCTCGTATTATTTTAAAGAACAAGTATAAGAATTTTTTTTTTAAACAACTCATCTAAATAAAGCAAATTGCTAATTTTCAATAGTTTTTGAGAGTTTTTCTAACAATATGTTACGGTTAGATGGCAGAATAGTGCCTACTCGATTATCGGAAAGTGGGTGTGTGTGTGAACCACCACCAGTGATTCCCGACAATGTCAACTTTTAAGATCACCAAGTTCCAAAAGCTGACAAGAGAAACTAATTCGGAATTACAAGTTAACATCAAAAATAACCAGTGCACAGAGGAAAAGAAACGCAATTATTATAGACACTCTATTTATTTGGTTACAAAAAGAAAAAGTAATTAAATCAACATCAACCTCCTCCGAAACTTAAATTTGGGTAAAAGAACGAAATTTATAACGCCCAACGTTCCTTTCGCACATTGGTCATGCAGTGAATAAAAAGTTGCCTATCCGAATGTATGTGTAAAATACAAATTCATTTCTCAAAATAAGCGTTTGAAATAACCTAAATTTAGAGGCAATGGTTTTTATAAACAAAAATATGTTTTTAATTGAAATCGCGAGCAATAGTTTTCATGAGGTATTTTCTAACAATAAAATGTTGAAATAACCAATATCTAAGGCCAACTGGCTGGAATAGCTCTAAAAGGTATAACCTTGAAAAGGTTTAACCAGTAAATCTCAAGAAGTCATTGTATTTTGTTTATAGCAGACTCTACCAGCCCAAGCTTATATCCTAATTGTAGACGAAATAGTTTGTAGTCTGTAATATAGACTCTAAAAGAAAAAAGAAATGGTTAAGAAAAACTGTGTTACCAACAAAACATTAAAAAGCTGGACAAAAGTGCAGCAGAAATTCTCGGGGAACGCAAACAAATAGCTATTATTACAACTAGGGCAATATGAATAAAATACTTTCCTAGGTTGACTAGATATATTTGTAAAAAATGCAAAAAAAAATAAAGAAATAATGAGTGTGACGTCAGATACGTTGCTAACTATGGTTGCTAAGAATTGTAAATACTAAAATTAAGCATTCTTCTGTTGAAATTATTTTGCTATTTATCGTAAGCAAGGTGATAATAGCCAAGATTGTGTCAATTAGAAAAAACAACATTCTAACTTATACATACTATAAAACAAACGAAGTGGGTAGATGGGTTAATAAATACAATAAAAAATAATTAAAATTATTAACAAACTAAAATAGTGCAGTCCGAAATAAGAATGGAAGGAATATCGTAATTCATTTTAATAGAATCATGAGAAGATGTCATTAACCATTAATATAAACTAAAAAACAGTAGATTGCCCGGTTCGGAAAACATATCTGTTTGGCATACTATGGTGGTGGTAGAATACTATTCCGACTAATGAACAGAAAATTAGTATTATTTCATCACTCTAAAAAATGGAAAAGGAAATAAACTCTCAGGTATCGACAAAATCTAACTATTGTTCTGAATAGATAGTGGTAGTTAGTCCAAGGGAGGTTGAAATTTGTAATTGACAATTATTATTCTGTGCAGTGAATAAAGCTAAAATTAACAAACATTTTTAATGAAATCGTATATGAAAAATACAAATTTGCCCCTCCTATAAGGAGGCTTAAATTCAATCAATTCACTAATCGAGGAAGAAATAAACCAACCTATGATCATCAATTCCTACAAACTAACATCTGTTTGGCTTTAAATAAAACATGCATCTGAAAAGTTCTGTTTACGCGTTATCCAAATTTAGATATTTATTGTAGCCTTAAACTAGCTAGAAAATTCCTTGTTCATAAAAGTCTGCCGCCCGGATCTGCAGCAATTTTAAATCGGCATATTGAATTTCTTTGTAGAAGCCAAACCTAACCACTTCTTCATGCGCATTAACAAGTGAAAATGACTTGGAACCCAATCTGGCTGTAAAGTAAGTGGTTAAAAACGCCCCATGTAAATTGACGCAGTAGTTGTGTTTGCTGGAAAATATCCAATCGTGCAAGAACACGACGCCGAAAGTGAGATCACGACAATTGTTTGGAGTTTTGGCTAAATTTGTTTGCCATTAAATTCTTATTGCGAATTTAGCATTTTGCTGGATTTTTAACTGCATTTTGAATAACCGCGATGAGCGTATAAATCGTAGAACTACTTAATAAACTAGCATGATTAATTTAGTTTGAGGCGATTATAACTCCTTCGTTTTCATAGTATTTCCATTTTTTGCACAAAAATATAAAATTTTGATTTGGTGATTTCATAAGTTTTAACATATAAGTAGAATGAGCAATAAAATATGTAACTCGACTTAAAGGTTAAATTAAATTTTCAAATATACTACCACCATTTACTGCTAGGCAGTATCCTAATCAATCGTAAAATTCATTTTGGACGTTTTGAAACATGCTAAGCAATCTCCTATAATGTTGCTCTTCGTAGTTCCTACTGTTTCAAAATATATTGCTGTATAAATTTATAACGCCGACTGTTTCTGTATAAATAGTGCTTTTTAAATACATCCCAAAAATAAAACCATTTGGTGACAGATCTTTAGAACGTGGGATACATGACGGACAATCCACGCATTTAAAAAAAAATTGCACTAGATTTTAATAATGCCCGAGAACTCCATTTAACTGATAAAAAATAACCTCTTTATTGGCTTTAGTTACAGCGGTTATGGTTGGACAAATTTGTTCAGTTAATAGATCCAGGTATCTTTTTCCCGTTATAGTGTCGTTAATAAAGAAAGGTCAAATGATCTTATTTCCCAAAATTCATGCCTACATATTTATGGTACTTTTGCCTAAAATGTGTGTTGCGCTTAATGTAAACATGAAGATTATTACTAGCCCCTATACTTTTGAATATTCTTGCTATAGTTCTTATGCTAAGGTTAGTATTGGTTTCAAACGCTCCTTGAACGTTTATTTCTAAGACTTCGTCAAATTCTCGTACAACTACATGTCGCTAAATTCAGCGTAAACTATTCACCCAACCAGTACTTCAAAATGTATCTAACTACTGTCAATACCTCTCGTCTTAATAAAAGACAGTGAAGACCTCCGATACAAATTATTACTTAAGTATTACAAAACCATTATATTTTTTTCCTCCGTTGTATAATTATTATTTATTTTTGAAGATTTAAAGGACCTTATTGGTGAAAAACATAACAACATTGTTGGATTCATAGAACAGTTTTCCATTGATTGTTCCTATGTACTGTAATATTATTTCCGCTCTGTATACAATCTTACTAATAATAATCAAATAAGTTTGTCTTGGTTCACTTCAACTATGATGCTACTTTGTATTAGGCAATAAAAATAGAAAATCTACCAAATCTCTAAAAATGTTACCCAAAAGATGTTTCAACTGTTAGAGTTAACGTGAATGTAACCCAACAACCCTCTAACATAGCATAGAAAGTATAACTTTTAAAGAATACAAACACGGCAACTCAGAGATTCTAAACGACAAGCTACAATGCAGTATACGGTAAACAAACGCATAATTACACCGCACCGATCTTTTCAACCACATATAAATGAGGGTAACTGACAACAATAAGGAGAATTTAGAGAGTCGGAATCGAATTCTAAGTTCGTCAGTATAACTCACATCGTATAGTACAGAAATGTTGCATCCGTACATGGGTATATCTCAAATAAATTGTTCCAGCGAAATATCGAATATCTGCAAATTATTAAATAATAATAAAATAAGTGGAATTGGAAGTCATGTTTAAGTATGGATCATATTAGCTCTAGGACTATGACAAGCAGTACAAATTTTCGATTTTTTAAAATATGTATACAGGGTGTCCCAGAGATCACTCCCCAGGTTTGTATTTCCGTTATTTTTTATTTTATTATTATTTTTTTAATTTTTGTAAATGAGATTGAATTCTCTATAAGATAAGTAAATACAATTTTCAAATTCTGCACTTGTATAATGGTAGCGATATTCAACTTTTTTTTCAAATAGCGTAATATACTTTTTTAATACTTTAGATAGTATCTTTTGTTCTCTTTACAACCATATAAAAAGTATGGGTCCTACATAAGAACTTTTGATAGAAAAATACGATTAATAGTTGAAGGTAGGTTTGCCATGGAAATAACGATTTTTGTCATTTTTATCTAGAAGCCTATAAAAATAATGCGTGAAGTTAGTTGTCAAACTGATTTTCCTAATTTTTGGATGTTTCGTTTATTATAATATATAGGGTGTCTCAGAGATCACTCTCCATTCTTGTGTTTTCGTTATTTTTTTATTTTTTATTATTTTTTTAATTTTTGAAAATGAGATTAAATTCTCTATAAGATAAGTAAATACAATTTTCTATTATAACATAATCACAAAAATAATAATAATCACATTAGCATCATGTTGCACTTTTCGGAACTGGTATAATTCATATTTATTATGATAAACGAAACACTAAAAGTTAGGGAAAATTAGTTTGACAACTAACTTTACGCATTGTTTTTATAGGATCCTAGAAAAAAATGACAAAAATTTCTATGGCAAACTCAGCCTCAGTTATTAATAGTATATTTCTGAAAAAATTCTTATGTAAGACCCATATTTTTTTATATGGTTGTAAAGAGAATAAAAGGTACCATTATACAAGTGCAGAATTTAAAAATTGTATTTACTTTTTTTATAGAGAATTTAGTCTCATTTACGAAAAAAAATAATAAAAACATAAAAATAACGGAAATACAACCCTGGGGAGAGTTCTTTGGGACACCCTGTATGCAGTTACGTATGCGACGTTAACTTATGTGACATTCAGCCGTTAAATATTTTTAAAAAAAAAACCATCAAAGACAGACACATAAAGAAGCTAACTTTGTCTATACTTAGGACTGACAATGTTAAGTAATGTCTCTAAATTAACAATCGTTCAAATTGCAACAACAAACTAATATATTCGGTAACTTAAGTGACATATGATAAACATACGTACTGGTTTATAGGACTTAGACTTTAGTTATCTATTTTATTTGTTCACATACAAATATTAAATTGGTAGCAAACTTACAATACAACTTACACCTAAATTGAAGGGTAACTTGTGTCACTATTACATGGAGGGACAAAAAAAAAACCCCAAAATAAAATTGAATTTTAGTATTCCAATGATGTTAACACAATTTTAAGGGTAAACTTAAATATATTGCTTAGTTGATTAGACACTGATAGTAACTTTTTCAACAGATAGATATTTTGCTGATATATTGATTAATGTTAGGATATCTCAGTTGGTGACCGGTAACTTATGTGGAAAAAATTAACAGATTTAGTTTTTTGGTAGTTAAAATTCCTTGCCAGCTAGCTTATATTATCCTCACACTAAAGAAAAAACTTGAAAAAAAATAAGTTTTCAGAAAATAGGTTGGTACAGTAACGGAACAAGTTGTATGAGAACTGACCATATATTCAGCATTGAGTATTCGCGTTTGTGTAAAGAAATGTATATCTTCACTAGTAATACATACTGTATAATAAACCTTGTAAAAATTGAGGCTTCCACGACCGGTGTCATTATTAAAACAAGAACGTCTTCCGTGATTGGACCGTGTCGAAAAGATAACTTACATTTGCCATCTGTCGTAAGGAGCTTCATCAAGACGGGAAACTTAAAACAAACCAATAGAAGGTAGACAACTAAAAGTTAGGTAATCTGTCACCTTTCTTTTAGTTTGTTTCAAGTTCTCGCCCTAATGAAGACCTTACGATAGGGGGCGAAACTTTTCGCAACTACGATTACATTTTCGACGCGGTCCAACCCCGGAAGACGTTTGTGTTTTTGTTTCTATAATAAAACTTGTAGACACTGTAACAGGTGTCCACCGTACAATGACCCAATCAATTTGTGACTGCTACGCGGTACGCCTTTTTTTGTTAACGAACCATTTCGACCAATTTAGACACCGTTTCAATGCTTCAAGTTTTTATTTTAGTACAAAAAAAGGTGATATGTTTACACATTTGAATGGCTACTTTGTATGGTGCAGTGATCGTAGAAATTTATGTTCACCACAGCAGTATCTTTGGCAGATATTGTTATTCCTGGGAGTGAATCTGTGGAAATAGTTTGAGTTGTAATATCTTGTAAACCAAGCCTCAATATAAAATTTTACAAGAGGGAAGAAAGTTAGGTAATTAAATGTTATATCCAAAAAATATTATAATACCATAAACGTGCGTAGAAAAAGGATTGGGGGTTAATATAAATTTACCCCCTCTCGCTGTTCGTACTTGAACTATTTTCACTAAAATTATACTGAAAGTGTGTCGACTTAAAAGAAACATTTGTACCAAATTGCAAATAAATATCTGTAGAAGTACGGGAGTTATTAATAAAAAACAATTTTTCAAATTTTATTTTGACACCATGTATTTCAAAACGACACTCTCAAATTAAAAGTGGCATCAAAGAAAGTCTAATTATTTTAGTCAAAAAACCTTTGGTTAATGTTTTGACCTACTAATATGCAACACCCTGTATACCAGTGAAATCTTAATTGACAATTTGAATTAAAATTTAATCAGTAGTACCAACTTTATTTTGACATCATACATCATATTTTTATCTGATTTATACATATACATATAAAATTTATATAAATAGCATTAGTTTTTACCGAAATAGAAAAAATAGTATAAAAACTCGTTACGTAAGGCCTTTATCGCACTTATTCTTTAGAAAACTCCACGCTTCGCGGCTCGTTTTCTAAACTTGGATGCGTGCGAAAAGAAGTGCGTTGTTGTTTAATATACTATTATAAATCGAATGTATTTTAACGTGAATCAAGTCCCGTTAAAATAAAACCCCAAATTACTAAGACGCCCTCTGTGCAGTAGGGTTCTTGTCTTAAAAATAATTACTTTAATACATATTTAACAAGTAAATAAATACACTTTATATATAATAATAAATTAACGTTATATAAAAGAGAATTTTAAAAAATTAAATTGTCTATTACGACAATAAGAAAATAAATAATAAAACTGAAATAACGTAATTAATTTACTCCAATTAACATTTGCAATCTCTTAAATGGCGACCACAAGAATGAACAATACAATTAATTATGAAATAGTATTTATAAGCAAAAACAATTACTCAGTGTTATTACTTGCTGTTTGAAACATATGATTTTGTTGCAGCCCTATATTTAGTTTACTTTAGTAAATGATAAATAAGCGCCAAATTTTCTTATATGAATAAACGCTTCCGTTTATAGTTTTGCAAGTTTTTAATTAAATTAACTATTTCTTCTAGTAGAGATGTTTAGTAGGTCAGTACAATAATTGTTCAAATAATTGTAGAGTCAAGCGAGTAATTCCCATGAAAGAGATCAATACTAGTCGCCCACTTACTTTATTCAATATAGCAATGTACTTTCTAAATTTGCTCTACGCTAAAAAACATTTTCTTTAAATTTTCTTTAAAAAAATTCACTAAATATTGTGGGATAACGATAGACGATATTATACAAAAATGTTTAAGAAAAACTAGATGAACGAAAAAAATATTTTATTTATATTTTTAATTAAATTAAGATTTTCTCTTAAGTTTTGCATGCCAGTACGCTTAATTGTCCTTTTAATTCAAATTCTGAAATTTAAAGATTCTAATTATTCGCTATGTAGCCAAAGCTTCAACTGTTGTAGCACTGGCTGAGTTAAATAAAATCATTTAAACAGAAAATTATTTTTTAGGTCTAGTCATAAGCAAACATTTTCAAACATAGCCTTATCTCCGTTTATGGCTAACCTGTTTATCGGTAAATTTGAAACTGGTTTTAGATAATTTTTTCTAGAATTTGGTTTAAATGTCGTCTACCCTATGGTTATTTTCAAGCATATACATGGCAACACTGGATGATGATATTTCACATAAGCTAAGTGCTTTTTAAACGAGTTTAAATAGATCTCTTGGTTTGCCTTATACATATTTGGTTACAGTCTTTACAATTTATTTTATAGATTCCTGATTTATTACACATTTCTATTGGGTCTTTCGGATTGCCTAAAATGTTTTGCAAGTTGTTACTTCTAGAAATTACTGTTTTATAATCAAATTTTGAAAATATTTTTTGTAGACCTCAATCAACACAATTAGTAGTGCATTACTAAGTATTAACATTGATTTTAATTCAGCCCTAACAAGCATTCAAAAACTTAAAACCAATTGAATTCTTAATTCGGATGGTCTTCCCCAACTGTTCCACGTCATATAGTGTTTTTCCATCGAAGTGAAAAGTGGGCTTGATTAAAAATGCTAAAAAGTTGTAATGCTTTTTTTATTTATAATTATTATTTAACATAGGTATTTATTTGTTTATTACAACCATCAAACAGAAATGTGCCATGCATGGATGTGGAATAACGGGTGTTCAAATAAAAAATGGGCTGAATAGGTCTTGAAATTTTCTTTGAATTTGATAATTAGGTCGCCAGCTGATACAAAGTTTAGGTTAGAATTCAACGCTGGTTTTATGCAGGACGTTTATGCACGAACACAAATTGACTGAACTGTAATACGTGTGTTTAACCAATTAGTGCATATTATCAGTTTAAACGGATGCTCATTTAACAGTCGCATGTGTTATTATAAACATAACCTATAAAAATACAGAGGGACGAGTGGTTGCTCAGATGAGTGTTTAACAACAAAAATTAGTATATACTCTTATTACTATTTATATGTAATTAGTGAACAATTTTCTGCAAAATGGACCCTTCAATTTACACCCGAAGAGGTAACGGGTAGGTTATAAATAAGTTATTCTGTCTAAACACCCGAAATGTTGCGTAATGTAAGGAACGTTTCCAACAAAATTTATACTATTGCAAGGAAGTGAATGGTGGTCATTTCCATCATTTAATAAACTAATCACAAGAATTAGCAGTTTTTTCATTTTTTTTTTTACATTAGCTCTTCCACTACTTTATATCTTATTTTGTTATGTAACACCCTTACATCCACATTTAAAATCGGAGGGTTGTGCTTTCCACCGGTAGGGGGTTGAAGTTGCACGGATGAAGAAAGCAGGTCCGAGCGTTTATCCGGGTTTTCATTTTAAAGTTCTTAAATCGAGGTGGAAAGTTTTGGTTGCACCACCTGTGTGTCGGGTCAGTTATTCTGTAGTAATAATGATGGTTTTACAGATTGTTTTTTTGAGAAACGTTTGCAAGTTTTAGAAGAAAATGACATTGATGTTTAATTTGACATATATGCCATACCTCCAGAAGATGGCAATAATACCGATATGGACAAAGATTTAAGCGACGACGAACATGTTACGGATGTCAACTATTTAGGGTCCGAAAACTACTTGTAAAATTGAAACAAGAAAGACTGCTAAACCTACAACAGAAGAACCAACACCCTTTTGTTTCCATTGGGATTCTAGTAACGAAGAACTCTTATGAAAACATGCTAAAGTCAATAAAAAAAAAATTAATCAAAAAGATAAAGATAAAACAAATTATGACTGGTCACATAACAAATACAAAAAAGTGTATATGTTTTCGATTATCAAATATCATTTCTGTGACGGGCAACTTATTCACTTAAGTAATCTTTGCAGAAAGGTATTTACCAACCACCTGCTATTAAAAGAAACAATACTCGTAAGCCCGTTTTACAATATAAAACTTTATTTTAAAGAAACCGTCGTGTCTCATTTTTTATTTCTTGAGTGTACAGTGTGTCTTTCGTTGCAATTGCAGGGTATCTCCGTTGTTAGTGAAGATAGAAGTTTGCGGTTTTCGCAAACCTGTGCCAGTTTTTTAAAACCCAAAAGAGTGTTGCCAGTGCCAGTGTTACGGGCTTGGACCAACGGCTCTAAGAGTAATGTAGACAAACAATGTATTTCCAGCAAGACGAATGCCCTGCACATTGGACAGCACGCGTAACTGAGCAGCTAAATTCTGTGTTCTCAGAAAAGTGGATAGCTAGAAATGGTTCAATTGAGTGGCCTCCAAGGTCGCCCGACCTCACCATATTAGATTTCTTTCTATGGGGTCGCCTCAAACAACTGGTTTACTGTCAACCAATACCCAACAGTAGAGAAATCCTTAAAGAAAGTATAAGAAATGCAGAAAACGAAAAAATTCTTAAAATTTGTTTCACGCCAAGCAAAGCTTAATTCCAGAATCTTGAAATGAAATTCAAAAAATGTTAGTCCATTACACCTCTTGTAACATCAATCATGGGACACACTGTATATAAGGTATTCCATAAGAAAAAAAGTCTGAAAAACAATCTGAAAAATTCTCAGTACGCCACTGGGTTCAACGGAAAGTTTACATAAGGTGCTATTTGCCCGTTTCCCTAACTTTGAAAGCAAAGAAACTGCTGGTGGAGTCTCAAAACAACAAATTTTTAAAAACGACTTATAACTAAGAAACGAAGTTTTGAATGCACAATCAATTGTTTCTTGAAAAAGTAGGTTTATGGGGGTAATTTTTTCTATGGTGCTCGACTGGAACGTTAGGGCCCCTCTAAAGTATGGCAATGGTCGTTTTTATCATGACAAATACATGCTTATAAGAAAAGTGATGCATTATGAGATACCATTCTAGAGTCAAGAAAACAAAACCGATAAAGTTTTATAACTTTTGGTGGACCGGAAATAGCTACATGCCAGACGATTTGAAAATTTAAAACCGACATTTTTTGTCATAATTGCTAAATTGAAACAGGACGTCAACCTTTGTATCATAAACAAAGAACAAAAGATAATTCCCACTCAAAAAAAATCCGGCAAAATGTGGCTAAGTATGTTTTTTTATGATACTATATACTATAACCAAAGAATTTAGTGTTGTATATATTCTCTTGTTTTTTATAATTAAACCACATTCAACTCTCTCGCAACTTGTGAAAAAAACTGATCCATAAACTGCATAGATTTTGAAATTGCCTTATCTATGTTTTAATGGTACTTGATTTAATATCCGTTTTCATTTGTTACTAGCAATTTTTTGATAGCTTCTTCCAACAATTTAACAAAATCCTAGATGTATTCTTTAACTTTTTTTATTACGGTATATTCCATTTTTTTCTCTAATTAACATTTACTGTGTTATAACACATATATAATAATACTCGAGAAATATTTTGTATTTTCATTGAGAGTTTGTGGTAAACCATAGTTTCCTAAATTAATTGAAACCAAATGTAATTCGATTTTATATTAATTTGGTTTGAAATTAATTAATTTAAATACAAGCTTATTTGTGCCATTTGTTCTATACATGATTTTACTAATTATTTCAAATATTATAAATTTGATTTATTTATGTGAGTTGTGTGAGCATTTATATCAGTTACCGGTTATATCAATATAGAAACTATAGCAGTATTATAAATTGTTTATATTATATTGGTATTTCTAAACAATCGTAAGACATCTATAATTGTGTAAAATTTTAGGGAAAATAAATAACATTATTATTATTATTATTATTGTAATTAATTGTCACTAAGATATTTAAAGTTACTTTAAGATAGTGTATCAGCAATGCGGTTATAAATTTGTTTATTGCGCATTGACATCACAACTACTGTTAATAAGTTTGAACGGATGATAAAAATCGCCAAATTGATTTAAATATAGAATGTGGTAAATCAAAATATTTAAGCAAAAAACATGTTTGATACGTATTTGTAACTTGGAAGCTCCCTTGATCATTAGTAGTTCATATTTTAGCGTCAGTCAAATACCAAATTTACCATAAAATACTACATTAAGGGTTTTAAATTATAAGTGAAATGCGTCTCTTACGACGTCTCGTGTATAAAGAACACGTACAAATAGTATAATCTAAAAATGCAGTTAACTGTAACGACAGTGAATGTGCGATATAAGCGATAACATTAAATACATAACACTCGTGTTGATAACAAGCCAAGTATTTATCTACAGTAGCATACACGCAACGAAAAACACCTGATGCGCATTCTCACTTATTATGAGCTCATCAGAGGTGTATACTTAAGTGCGGTATACAACTGTACAAGAAGGCGGTTGGTCTTTTAAACTCTCGTGGAGCAATAGTATAAATTAAATGCCTGTATTACGACAACTCGTATATAAAGAACACGTACAAATAGTATAAACTAACTGTTATCGACACGAGTGTTAAGCATTTAAAGTTATCGCTTTGATAACGATAATGCACATAAAGATTCACTGTCGTTACAGTTAACTATCGGCATTTCTTAGTTTTAAATAATGTTCCATTATATCAACATAATTAAACAACACTTTACTTATATGGCAGATGTCATTATAGTAAGATAATGTTTGCTCTTACTTGAAACAATAAAAAAACAAAATCAATATGTTCTAAAAGTACTGAAAATGTAAATAAGACGTTTTCTCAATCTCACAAAATCTCACTCAATTTAATATGTTTATACAAAACTATGTGGTTCTTACTAAGGGTTTAATCAACTGTCAATGAACAAAATAGAATTAAACCAAAATTCGTTTGGCTTTATTTTATCTTAACGTTATTATGCCGTAACCGATTTAATTACCTACAACGATAATAAATTGCAAAACGGTTTTGTAAAATTTTTAGTTAATAAACTTGTTCTCAATTTTATCTAAAAACATCTTTACTAAATGAGTTCAATTGCGATGGCTAAATTAAAATAGTTTTAATCAAACTTTAATTAAAGAAAAGCATAATTTTATTGGTTTCATCTAGCAAAAAGTGAAACAGGAGTATTAATGTAAACAAAAGGTAGGTATCTGTTTGGTAAGAAAGTTGTGAGAGTCTAAAATATATATATTTTGTTCTTATAATGCCTAATAGTGTTGTAGAAGTACGGTACGTCTATACGACATCGGAATATAAACTTCATCAAGTGAGATCGTTTATCTCGTATACCATTAGTTAAAAGTATATTTATTTGCTGAGGCTACAATTATTAGTTTATCAAATGTAATTAAATTTTTTCTAATGTAGACTCGATTTTTAATTTTCTAATTATACTACACCCCCGCTTAAAAAGTAATAAGCAAACAAATTTATATAGTAACGAATTGCAAATATGTACCGATAAACAGAGGCGAAACAATTGTGTTCTTTTAATAAATGAAAAAATACATTTAGGTTAAAATTGAAGCAAATACTTCACCAATTTATTTGTTACTTACAATATAACAATTTGATATATTTTCTGAGCAATAACTTATAACTAATACTAGATTCTATCTAATACCGTCTACGTAACATTAATTTAAAAAATGTGTAAGCAGTAGTCTCCTCAATATACTACTGTAGACTGTACTTTTATAACAATAACGTCAAATAAAAAATTAAACATTAAAAACTTAAATAAATATTTAGTTAAAATAGTAGTTATTTGTGTAAATTCGAATTCAGTCACAGAAATAAATGAATTTGAAAAAAATTACTTTATAGTAAAAGTCAAATTTATGGAAGAACTCGATTTAATTGTATAAAAAAATATCTCCGGGGATCTTAGCTGGTCGCTTAGAAATGGTCTCACTAAATGTAATAACCTTCAGAAAACGATTCCATCAAGTCAATAATGAAAGGCTTTTCTTGTTTTTTATTCTCTATCTTTCATTATTTTTAACTATTGTGCGTCTGCAATGATAACATAAAATAATGCAATAAAAGATTGTCGCATTGGTTCATTACGTTTCAACAACTACATATACATGTAGATACTCAAAATTCTTTCATGTATGTATGGTTAAAAGACTCACAAGTATTTTTAAACTTTAAAAGTAATTAATGATTATTATTGACCAATTATTTTAATTTAGTAGTAAGATAAGTAGGTTTTCAGTACCCACTGAACTCAGTATCAACAACTTTTGATGGATAGCAATTTTATTTTAAATAAACACTGTAATGATCCTTGAATACGCCTGACTAGTGCAGTTTTTATACCATTTATTTTATAATTTCGTGTATGGCAGACATGTACTGAATATACCGGGTGATTCAGCTAACCCGTTCATTAGAAGTTTATGGACTTCCGTTGAAATATTTGTTTTAAACGGAATGATATAGTTTTTTTGTATATTTGGATTCTACGCTAAAATCTGAGTTACCTTTATGTAGAACAACCTATATGAAAAATCAATAGTGTTTGAGATATTCCCATTTTTTTTGAGAAAATTGGTTTTGTAGTATTGTTTTCAAACGCTTCTCATTGATTGAAAAAGAAAGTTATAGTAACAAAATTTGGGTTATACTTAGGAGACAGTTAAGTTTTTTAAATAATGTGTAAATTAACATCTCATTATTTACAGATGTTCAAAATGTTTGGCTAAGTCTGACTAACTTCAACTGCTCAAAAGTAAATTTTTAAATGGATCTCTCTGTGATGGAGAATGAAGTGGTCTTTCAATCTTCATAAGGGTTCCCTATACCTATCTGTCAGCATTTTCCTGCTATCGATGTATTTACATTTGACACACAATATTTTTCTATTTTATTAAATAATTTCTGACTATTGGCCTGTGGAAATTAAAACAATGTGCCTTATTTATCAAACTTGTAGACGTCGACGTGACACATTATACACGATATAGAAATCCATCAAGAATATTTGAATGAAGACATACTAAATTTATTTTTTTATTCATGGAGAATGTTACAAGATTATTGGAAAGAACTTGCCGTTTGCTTAACGAGAGATATCCACACTTGCGACCTCTAAATAAAACTACGTTTACGAGAATACAAGCAAATTTTAAACAATTTGGAATTCAACGCACTAGACCACGCCCCAAGGTAGTCACCGGTGATAAAGACAACAAAATAAATGTATTGGCATATTTTAACATTCTCCATAAATAAAAAAATAAATTTATAATGTCTTCATTCGAATATTCTTGGTGGATTTCCATATCGTGTATAATGTGTCACGTCGATGTTTACAAGTTTGATAAATAAAGCACATTGTTTTAATTTCCACAGGCCACTACTCAGAAATTATTTAATAATATAGAGAAATATTGTGTGTCGAATGTAAATACATCGATAGCAGGAAAATGGTAACAGATAGGTATAGGGAACCCTTATCAAGATTGAAAGACCACTTAATTCTCCATCACATAGAGCAACAAAACACAGAGTGTTCTATTTAAAAAAATTTACTTTTGGGCAGTTGAAGTTAGTCAGATTTAGCCAAACATTTTGACCACCCTGTAAATAATGAGATGTTAATTTACACATCATTTAAAAACTTAACAGTCCTCCTAAATATAGCCCAAATTTTGTTACTATAACTTTCTTTTTCCATTATTGACAAGCGTTTGAAAACAATACTACAAAACCAATTTTTATCAAAAAAATGAGAATATCTCAAAAACTATTGATTTTTCATGTAGGTTGTTCTACATGAAGAGTACTTCAGATTTTAGCGTAGAATCCAAATATACAAAAAACTATATCATTCCATTTAAAATAAGAAAGTTGGTTGCCTTGCTAGAAGAGCTGAAATATTTTAATTAAATTAGAACTTTTTGGGCAATCCCCTATTCCAAATTTTTAAACAAATATTTTAACGGGAAGTCCATAAACTTCTAATGAACGGGTTAGCTGAATCACCTATACGAGAATTTATAAGATTATTTGTTATGTCGTGCACTTCATCTTTATTTTTACATATAATATTAAATTTAGAAACGTTCCTAATAATATATTTTTTTTTTTTGATAAAAGAGAACAATACAGTGTGTCCTACGTTGAATAACCGCGATTGATTTCTCGGAAACTAAACGTCTACTCATTCTGTAAACTTTGTCACATGCTAATGTGAACAGGGCCAACTCAGCTAAAATATTTTCAAGATGGTGGAACTTCCGGTTGTACCGAAAGTAACTATCAACTTTGTTATTTTAAACAGAACACACTATATATTCTTGCATTTTTAGATTCTACGACAAATTTTAAACATTTTCGATGTATAATGTTTTATACCTAAGTCTAGCCGTTTCTGATTTATTCAGAATTTATGTCAAAAATGACATTTGCAGGCCAACACAGAAGTATCAATTTTACCTATAAGGCGGGAACTCGCATTATTTAATTTGAGGTGACTTCTTTGTAGAGACTTATCACACGTGTTTATATGAACTTTTCGTCTTAAAATTGAGTGACAGAAGCGCCCCATATAATATTTTAGATTACTCAGAAACACCCTGTATAGCCTTAGGTACATACTTTTGGTATGAATCTAGATTTAGAACTTTCATGAAGAGGAGTACTATACATTAAAGATCGAAAAAAATTTCCTGCGCTCCAAAATCTTAATGTTATCTCCACCCCAGGAATATGTTTATGACAGTTTGAAATATACACACAAGAAAAATTTTTAAAATGCTTACCGCAGTCAAAATAGTTTCTTACATGAATGTAATTGACTTTTGAATATATTCCGTCACTAAATTTAATAAAATATCAAACTGAATCCTTACTCATTCGTTTGTGTTGTAAGTGAAATACAAGGTGTCCATCTATTAATTGACATATTTTAACAACTTACAATTCGAGAACGGAAAAAGATATCGACAGGCAGGTTTCACTAAACTTTCATAAATAGACTTTAAGTTTCTGTTGACATTGTTGTCACTTGTAATTTTTATGGAAATTGGCCAAAAAAATTAAGTTTTAAACCAAAATTGTGAGCTTACTTTTAACAAGACACTCTATAATTCTTAAAATCATTGGAAATGCAATTTCTTGTCTTTCTAAAAATGTATACATTGTTGACATTAACCGATGTTTTTAGGGAACAATGTACTTTTCATGTAACCATGTCACGACAAGGTATTGAAAGCCGATTTTACTGAATGTCTTAAGAATGTTTCAATTTTTATCTAACGTGGTTGCTAAGTCTCAGACGTCTAAAAGTTTTGTTAAAAAATTACTTTTCAAATTCATATAAAGTGTCAGATTAGTAATATTTAGTGCAAGAAGTTCTTGACATGGTTTCATGAAAAAGTAAATTTTCCCTAACAACGTGGGTTAATGCCAACAATGTATACATTTTTGGAAAAACAAGATGTGGCATTTCCAATGATGTTAAGAATTATAAGGTGTCCTATTTAAACTAAGCTCACACTTTTGGTTAAAAAAAACATGTAACATGTCAACAATAACTTGAAGTGTATTTCTGCAGTTTAGTGAAAACTGCCTGTCAATATCTTTTTCCGTTCTCGAGTTATAAGTTGTTAAAATGTGTCAATTTATAGATGGACGCCTTGTATTAAAAACTATAATTTAGTTTTATGTACGTCAATAATTAAGAACGCACATGAATTATTAACTATTCAACATGCCAAATAATTTCTAAAATAAAGATGAAACATCTAAACATTTGAAAGTGTTTTTCTCTTTTTAAAAATACTTCTTTTAACAAAACAAAAGAAGTATAATTAACAGTCTCAAAATGATGTACAATAATGCATGTTGTTAGATATCGAGTAGATACAAACTTCCAAACTAATCTTATTCACTAACGTCGAATACATTGAGACGTGAAAATGGACGTTTCTTCTGATGCCGATATTTCCATCAGTTTCTATTTGAAGTTTTATTGAAATTCACATGTTGTAAGTTGTAGCATTTCCGGTTACATCAAAAGACAAGCTACAACTTACTTAAATAAAATTGATGCTATTTATTTAATTTATTTAAAACGAATTGCATTCCTCAATTGACAATTAATTAATGACTTTGGTTTCCTTTTCATAGGATCATTTATAAGATGGAAGTGTAATAAAACATCTGCCTTTTAAACTATCTTTTGCCCCAAACATATAGGGCTTTAACAAGATAGTTATAGGGCGATTCTGATTGACTACTTTAATTAATTAGTAACACCTCCTTTTTACTTTCTACTACTTTTATAACACTATGTATATAAAATAAAATTCTATAAACAATACAAACTACGAAGCTGAAAGTAAAATGAATTTTAAAAGTAGCATAAACAGATACTTAATTAATAATTTTCGCAAAATATTATTAGCATATTTAGTGTACTCATAATTGTTGAGGGTAATTACCAAGAGTTGTTAATCTCTCTTAAAGTACAACATAGTTGGAGTTTATAGTGGCAAGTAAAATATAGGCAAATATAAGGGTAAATATACAGAAACATACAAAACGTTTTATGTGAGAAGGTTTTCCATTTTGGCGAAAATTGTTGTCTAAACTTAACGCAAGTGGGTCTATAAATTTCTGACAACATTTAATGCTTAAAGTTTGATCATGGAAATATACAACTATTTTATTTTTTAGTTGAAATGAAAAATTATGTAATGTAATATGTGACCGAAGGAGTTGAGTATAGTTTGTTTTATTAGGAGTAAAACAATGCTTTACTTTGTTGGTCCGGTAATTACAAACGAGTTATAAAATGTTGCTTTTACTTCGAATAAAACATGCTATTTTTTCTTCAAACATCGTTTATATACAGAAGAAAGAAAAGTTACTGTAACTTTATTATAAGGTATATTATTTAATAACAACTATACCTATTATTTGATTTGAAAATTACTAGTTG
Organism: Abscondita cerata; assembly: GCA_030710515.1. NCBI lineage: Eukaryota > Metazoa > Arthropoda > Insecta > Coleoptera > Lampyridae > Abscondita > Abscondita cerata. Next base: position 150,291 of record JALBCR010000661.1, read on the forward strand.
TAGTAAAAATGTGAGTTTACTGACGTTTTGAAAAAAATAGTTATAATACTCAGGATCTATAATAAACACTGTTTTATTTAAGGGTACCTACTGCTTAGAATTAGAAAAATATATTCTCTCGTTTAAAATAAATTAACAAACTATAAAAAGGTTGGTCAATTTTACATGCATTGCTAAATAATCAGTACAAAAATATATGCACACATAAAAGAATAGTTTTTTTAATTTTAATTTGGACATTTAAAATTATATCTTTAATTATGGATACAACAGCTTTAATATTGTAGTAGTTCTTGTGTAAACTGTCAGTGAAAAGATCAATTTTCTATCAAGTCTACACAAGGGTCGTTACGATTAGTTTAACAATGCAATTGTTTACTTTATTAGACAGATGAGAACAGAAAAAACCTTCTTTATACCGAAATAGGTTTGAAGAAAGTTAGTTCTTTATCGAATGAGCGCCTAAGAAAAAAAAGTTTGCATTTTTGTATTTTTAAATTGATATACAGGGTGTCCCTAAAAGATCTTTACAAAACCCTTCAACGTATTTTTCATGCCAAAATAAATCGATTTAACGAAACTTAGCTTAGTAAAAATTTGCTTAGTTTTGTTGCAATACGGTCCTAAAGGCAATTATGAAATTGTTTTGTTGTTATAAATTCTAAACCATTTAAGCGACTTTCCGAAAATTTGGAGCGTTGAAAAAGTTTTATAAGCCAAAATTTTACATTAAGATTTTGACAAAAATGAATCCATTAGCTAAGAAATTGGGTTTGTAATAATTAAACATTTGAAATATCTACGCCAATGCATGAAGTGACTTATGGGGCAAAGAAACTACCTACATAAGAATCTATAAACTACACCGTTTTTGCAAAAATTGCATTGTGGTAATTGATAGCATCAAATTTTTTGGTTTTTCAAAAATCTGAAACGCATCAAACGAATTTGACAAATTTTGGTACCTTATACAGTTTTTACGCCATATAAAATCATATCAAAATTGTGTCTAAAATCAATTTGTAGTCAGAGAACCGTTCTCCATTTATGGATTGACTTATTTTTGTTTAAGAAATACGTGGTAGAGTTTTGTAAAGATCTTTTGAGGGCCCTGTATATCTAATTATAAATTTTTTTAATTTATTGTTAGCAAAGATCCTTAAAATATTGTATTCTTAATTTAAATGGACGGAAACAGTAACATTTATACTAAACCACTAATTGACCAAACATGTATAAAAGTTAAAGAGATAAAATAATAAATATTTATGTATCTCAAAGCACTAAAATGTTTTAGTTCTAAAGGCGATAGCCGAGGCAAATAAAACGCATGAGTCATAAAAAAAACTTTAGTGCCGAGGTAGATACATGCATATTTTTCCAAAATTGTAAATTTGAACAAAATTGGGCAATTTTTTAACATTCTTTAAGGAGTGAATAAAATCAGCTGTTTTCATGCTTACGACAAATCCTTCCATCATACATGCGTGATTCTAAAATTACATGCATTTTACTTATCTCAACTGGTAAAATAGCAATCATTTTAGTGACGATTTTGGGAAACAAATATGATTCATTGCATGAACAACTTGAAAAGGTTTTTCATTAACTTCTAGTGACCAAAAAAATATTTCAGTTACCACATGCAGAACACATAATGTTTAATTCCTTCTGACCATATCAAAAAATAGAAAGCATTTTGCATTCGCGTAAAAAATTCAAGTTACGACAACCAAAGAAACAACATAAATTTTAAACAACTAACTTATTTAATTCTTTGAGAAAAACCATAATTAATTTAAAAAACCAGAAACACTAAATATACAGAATGTCTCAGAATAAGTGTAGCAGCAGTTATCATATTTTCGGTTAGATTAATTATTCCCAATACCGAAAGAATAAATTATAATAATATTTAATTTAATAAAAAGAATAAATATTGAGGGCGAAAAAACGTTCCGAGTTGTAAAAGTTTGGAATTGATCAATTACTAAAGCCTTCATCATACATATTCTTGAGTCGCTAGAAAACAGAAAAACCCATTTTTAAATTGTTGCGTATTACTTAGCACCATAACTTACACCTAAAGTTAGAATAAACTAGAAAGTTCTTCACGATTGGTCCAGCTAAAATCTTTATAAATTAAATTCTATTTCACGTAAATTTTTTTCTTTCAATTACATTATTATATTTCTCAGGAGAATCTGCAATTCTCTGTTCTTACACTTATTCTGGGACACCTATATGTATTTTTAGACAAAAATTAAATTTTTAACAAGAATCAGTTGTGGTGATGAAAGTGCAGTGTTATTCACTATAAATTTACCCACCCCTAATTACTGTTATTATTGCTTGTAAAAAAAAAGTTATACATAAAAGTTGTATGGTTCTAACTGAATTTTTTTAAAATGCCACAAATAGTTCAGTTACTCGCCGTTTACAGAGCTCAACAAAAATATAATGTATTTTTTAATGTAACACCCTGTATATTTTTATATTTTTGAAGAGATCTTTTTTTTCTGATTTCAAAAAAATATAATATGTAGTCTTTATACTGAGGCGTTATTAAGTTATTAGATCGTAGAATATGTTAATATTGTCAAAGTAAGCCATGTAAATGACAAATGTTGTGTTTGATAATTAACATTTCATTAATTAAATCACCAAAATCGCTTATAGTGAAGCAGTTGGCTGGAAATCCAAGCTTATTCTTGATGTCCTACCGGTGGTTTCATATGTAACTGTAATATTCTACGATTAATAACTCAATAACGGCTCAATATAAAGACAACATATTATATTTTTAAAATCATATTTTGTTACGCCCCTTAAAACGGCGAGTAACCGAACTATTGATGGCATTTTAAGAAAATTCTGTTAGAACCATACAACTTTCATGTATAACTATTTTTTCTACGAGCAATAATAACGATAATAAGAGGTGGGTAATTTATAATGAATAACCCTATACATATGTGCCGGTATGGCACATCAAGTAATAATTTGTGGTATTTGTATCAAAAAATAAGTTCTTTGGTAGCTTATACCAGATTTTTGTTAATACAATTCGAAAATTATCAAAAGTCGTCTTGTAAGATTTGTCCTAGTTATACCTATGTCGTAAAAACAATTAAAACTTACCTTAATTATCTTTCAAGTGCCCTTTTGTCTAAAAAAAACACATTACAAACACGACACAATTCTAATTGTTTGCTAATCGTGACAAAGAACAACACTAAACCGATTATTTATTGTTTGGAAATGACCTCTGTCTGTTATCTAATTCAATTGCATTCTTGCAGGTGTTTGACCTAATGTTAAAAAGAAAGCAAATTTTGATATTTTTGCTAATGTTGAAAACTGCATTTTCAAATAAAACCAGCTTCTTGTGTATAATATCTTCACTGTGAAAATTTGTTAAATTTAATTTTTTTGTGAAAATTTTACTAGTTTTACTAGTAAAATGATTAAATCATACACTAAACAATTATTTATCTCCAAGTAATTTCTACTCAAATCTGCTTGTGTGTATATTAGTTTACAATACACTTTTGTTTTTAATTAATATTGGGGGAAATCATTAAAAATATTAAGGCATTTTTTGCAATTTGATTAATAGCTCATGCACTATTTGAATCACGTTTACGTTATACTATTCTAATTTGGTGTCGTTAGCCTATTAAATCAGAATTAGCATTCAAAAGATGTGTAACATCAGTAAAAATCCATCATATACAGGGGTGGTCTTGATTTCAATTAAATATATGAAATCTTGTGGAATCCTGATAATTGATTTAGGAGATACACAAAAACAAAATTTGTCAAAAATCTTTTCTCTCGATAGCTCTCTTATTATGTAAAATTTTGAAGATTCTCATTACGGTTTTTTTATTGTATTTAACGTTTGTTATTCAAAAGATGTGTACCATCATGTCATGAGACGTAAAACCATATACAGGGTGGTTAGGATTTCAATTAAATGTAAATGTGAATCCTGATAATTGATTTCGGAGATACACAAAAACCAAATTTGTCAAAAATCTTTTTTTTTTATGATTGTTTTCTAATTACCTATGTAAAAATTTTGAAAATCTTATTAAAGTTTATTACAATATGTATTTAAGATTATTCACCCTATTTTTAATTTCTGTTTTGTCTGTCCTATGTAAATCTTTTGGCATAGCTGCAAGGAATCTTATAAACTAAGCTCGATTTATCCAATTTTTTGTTTAATTTTTTAGTTTTGTGTATATGTTGTTGTAGATTGTGTTGTTATTTTAAGTACTTTATTAATTTTGTGTATAGTCCTAGTACATTGATAAGTTTTTTGTATTGTTTAGTATTTGCTGTTAAAATTAATTTTAATAATTTAATAGGATAATTATTATTTTTTAAAATATTTACTAGAATATTTTGGTTTAGTTTGTAGTACTTTGGGCTGCTAAGTTTAAAAATTTTGTTTTGCATATTTTTTATAATATTAATTTTTGTTTGTGGAGGTGTCTAGAGTGATAATTTAATATTCTATTGGAAATGATGGGTTTGATTATGAGACACACTTTTGAGACAGCTATGTACTGTCTTATAAATGGGTATTCTGAAACTAGTTGTTTAATATACAAAAGGAATTTTGTCTGTTTTGACATTTTATTGCAACATTTTATGTTAGTTCGTTTAATGTAAAGTTTGATTTATACTTATTTATTTCTTTTATTAATTAACGTAATAATTACTTATATTTATTGTTATATGTAATGTTAAACTGAATTTCCCGATAGAAGAAGTCAAGTATATATATATATATATATATATATATATATATATATATATATATATATATATATATATATATTAAACAGCTATTAGGTAAACTAAATTGAATTAATTTTGTATGCTAATTTTTACTAATCAATTAAATGTAATTATACTTTTATCAATATTAACATTTTTATATTCAATGTACGTATTGATGCTAATTAACTTTTAATAAACAGACACACCTTGAAATAGACTGAACACAGTCAGTCGATACGTTGGCGGAATAATACACATGGTGTTTGCATGACTTTCTGCTCCGTACGCTCCTATAGAAAGCTCAACAAAGTTTGAGATATCTACTACAAAATTTACTATTTTGTTATCAGTTTTATTGGGCTTTGTGGTAGTAATACGAAGCCATGATGACAAAATCAAATAATGGATCCCATTTTATGAGTCCATTTGTACTAATTCAACTATGATAAGATAACAAATGTAGGTACTGTTGAACCCTTCTTCCATTGTGAAAACTTGTCTATCTTACATAAATAATTGCATTTCTTTTCAACTTTAGAAAACATGTCATCAACAACAATCATTCAGATAATGTAAATATTTTTTTTATTTGAATTTCCGTCCAAAAATACCGGCCCAATTCTTTTTGTAGTTTATTCTTGAAGAACATATGCATACATTTTGCAAAAAAACCTAATATATGACCTAACGTGTTTTTGTTAAATACGGATTGTGCATAAAAATGTGTTTTTTTTAAATTAAACAATCCGCTGTTTGCAAAAGTTTACTTATCTGTCCATAAAATTGTTTTGTGTGTTGAAGGATGGTTTCGTAATTTTCTACGATCATTGTCATGTAACTCTTTGTACTTTAACAAATTTAAAATCATACTATTTATGTTTTTTAATATCCTTTTTACAATCATAGGTCCAGCTGCGCATTTATTATCGATATTTCTGGAAGGATTTTCAAGGCTAATGTGTATTTCAGCAAAAATGTTAATTCCATTTACTGTTTTGAAGGTGATATTTACTTCTCTCTCTGCTTAAATTACAACAATGGTTCATGAATTTTGAAATACTATAAAAAGTAACTGTTGATGGTTGCCGTTGTATCACACCATATTTGTATATAAGAAACACTTTCAAAACAATTCTTAATAACCACTCTGTCTAAACTCAAAATTTGACGTGAGGGTAAGATCACAAGCAAAATCGATTTTTACAAATAAAAGTATTATCAAGTGACACTCAATTTTGAAAAGAAATGATTTTAAAAATAATTGAGCTTGATTAGCTTTTTCAAATAATATTGACAGCCCCAGAAAGACGAAACGTCAAATCTTAATTCTAAGCATGACAATGTATTGAAACCGTAAATACAATAAAAAAAATTAAAAATTTTTTTAAATTTTGCATAAGAAGGGAGCTACCAAAAAAAGATTTTCGATAAAGTTTTGTTCAGAAACCAATCGAAAATTTTTCATTTTTGTTAAGATCTTTTACTCGTTTTGTCTTCAAAATAAGCAACTTTTTTTTATTTCACGGATTTCGTATCTATTAGTTCTATTAGCGTTAACAAGATCCCCATGCATTTTATTAAAATCCGAACCAATCTGTACGGATACCTCACCTAAGATTGGCAAAGTACAAAACATGTTTTATGGCATCAACTTTATAATGCGTTACTAGAGAAAATAAAGAATCTTGACCTAAAAATCATTTAAAACAACTTGAAACAAATTCTTATTATAAATTGTTATTAAAATTTTTCTTGAGTACTTTGGCAATATGTATTAAAAAAAAGTTACTAACCTGCTTTAGGTACAGTATGTATGTATTAATAATTAGTTTGTAATATTTATTTTTGACGTGTGTACACTATTATAGACATTATGCAATATTTGGAAATCGTCAAAAATCACTAATATCACGAATAAAAAATTTGCTAGAGAAATGAAATTGGTCGTAAAAACGTTGAAAGCTACTTTAAAAATATGTCAAAGGAGACACACAAAAACAAATTATGCACATATAGTACAGTAAACAGGGATATATTTTTGACAAAAATAATAGTAGGATACCGCCTACGCCATGTAATTGTAAATAGTATAGTATCTTATATTCATGTTTTTAACCGAAAATGAATTGCCATTATATTGTTAATTAACATTTAAATGCAAAGAAACGTGTTTTTTTCAACTTTTTTCTCCTGGGTGAGAAGTAACAAACCAATGTTATTGGTATAAAAAGAAAAGTTGTAGAGGATAAAATACAAAAAAAATGAGCACCAATTCGACTCGATCAGGTAACAACTTTCCGAGAAAAGTCGGAGAAGTGAAATATTTAAGTTTCTTTTTTTAAATTCGTAGATCCGTCATTTTTGAGATGTAGCATAAATCTTTCAGGAAATAGGAGGTAATGATGTACTGTGTGTCCAAACCTGCAATTGTCGGGTAATTAGTTTATGCACAATTGAGATTTAATTTTTAAAACAATATATTCAATCGAGGCTGATGCTTGTGTGGTCGTTCGATTGTCAGAAATAAAAAAAAATTGTGAAGTTGAAATAGAAAGGAACAAAACGTATATTCTCATTTTTTCGATAAAATGATATTTAACAGCAAAAAATACATGATGACTGAAAATGATCGAGTATGAGAAAACGGCGGAGTAGTGGAGGTACTCGTCCGCTAGAACCGTTTGAGGGGACTGTGATTTATATAAGCGCGCTGCGGACGGGTACTCCCACTACTCCTCCGTTTTCTCACACTCAGTCTTTCAGTCATTTTGCATGCATTTTTTGCGTGTTAAATATCATTTTATCAAAAAATGAGAATATACGTTTTGTTCCTTTCTAATTCAACTTCACATTTTTTTTTATTTCTGACAATCGAACGACCACACAAGCATTCAGCCTCGATTGAATATATTGTTTTAAAAAAATTAAATCTCAATTGTGCATAAACTAATTACCCGACAATTGCAGGGTTTGGCACACACTAAGTACGTATCATTACCTTCTATTTTCTGAATGATTTATGCTACATCTCATAAATGACGGATCTACGAATTAAAAAAAATAGAACTTAAATAGTTCACTTTTTCCGATTTTTCTCGGAAAGTTGTTACTTGATCGAGTCGAATAGGAGCTCATTTTATTCGCATTTTTATCCTCTACAACTTTTTTCTCGCACTCAGGAAAAAAAAGATGAGAAAAAACACGTTTCTTTGCATCTAAATGATAATTAACAATATAATGACAATTCATTCTCTGTATAAAACATGAATATAAGATACTTTATACTATTTACAATTACATGGCGAAGGCAGTATCCTACTATTATTTTTGTCAAAAATTTACTTATTATTTGCTCTATTGACTGTGGTAATAACACAGTTCGAATTGTTTCTAACCCGACAAACCTCAATTTTGATTTTTTTAAAAATGACCTCTTTATTGAAAATTAAAGTTTATGTATAAGAGTCGATAAATATTGTAGAGAAGGGTGGCACTAAGTTTGACTAAAACGTTTGCAAGCTATCTAATAGAAGCATTCATTTCTGATAAGAATGTCTTATTTTCTACACCATTTGAAACAGACAAACGAAAAAATTAATTTTATGTTAAATTTAATAGTTCAAGACATTCTTTCCAACGATTAATAAAGGTTGTGGGTGGAATGTTTTAATCAACAAATTAATATTTATCTGCCTTTTCCGTGCAGAGTACACCATACCTCATACTGTATGTTGTTTATATATAATACCAAGTTGATGTGGTTCTTGAAGAAATTTGATAGCCCGAGCTGTAGGTCACACGATTCCTTTTAAATGCATATAAAAAACACCGGACCATCCGATCGAAACGTCTGCACAAAGAGGCAAATGTGTATTGAGCTCTAGGAACCTGAATGAACTGAATGAAGCTGCAAAAACGCTTGTAATATTACTAATGTACCACTACGACAAACAAATACATTTACTGCGCAAACTTCTGTTTATCAATGGTCTGTCCTATGAGAATCAGGACGCGTAAGCAGATCTGAAATAAAATTTCCAAGCTGTACAGTGCAATTAACTACAAATTGTGTGAAAGACTGTAAAAATAGAAATAGGGTAAAAGTTCGTATAAACATATTATTTTAGGGATTTGATTTCGAAGCTGGAGCTCTTTGAAGATAATGTCTCCAGGTTATTTTTTTATAAATACATATCTTCAGAACGACTCTTAAAAAAATAAAACTTGACAAAGTTAGTTAACTTTACAAGTCAATTTTTCTGAAGCAAGTTAGATATTTCTAACACGATCATAAGAGTATCATTTGAGAGGGGCAAAAGAATATTTTTAGTCATATTTTTTTAATCTGTCACTTTTCCGGGTCCGCTAGTACCAAAGCTAGTACTCTATGAAAATGAGGTTTCTGATAAGTACTTGATATTATTTGTACTAAATTAAATCGATGTTTATGTCACCGCTGTAAATTTTCTGTACAAAAATTCAATAGAAGTGGTTCACTATGCAGTTAAAATAATCGATTTTGATCTAATAACCAAGACATAGATGATTTCACAAAATACGTAATTTTGATATCGTCGCCTTAATTGGCAAACTGCGTAAGTCCATTTTTTATAATTTTACAGAAGGAAAAACTAAATTTATCATTTCAAATCAGAAACAAATATTATAATGGACAAATGACGTTAAAAACACTAATACTGTATATACATCTGCCAAAAATAGTAATTAATAAAAAATGTTAAAAATATTAATGTTTTTTATTTGAAAATGAACATAAGTACTTTTCTCGGGTAAGAAATGTTAAGAAATTGAAGATACGCATTTGGATAAAAACCAAAACTACGCATACATCAGGGACAAAATTATTTAAAATTACAAAATAACTTTATTTAGTTAACACAAAAAGAAAACAAATTAATATAAAAACAAAAAGTAATAATAGAACTTGTTAACAGCAAAAGTTAAATAATTATCTCAAAACCGTAATCTAAGCTCAAACATCGTGGTGATAAAGTACCAGAGCCTGTTGTTCTTTCTGGTCTAATGGACGTGAAAAACTTTAAAGTATAGAATTTAAAAAAAAAATAAAAATACAAAAATGCGAGGAGGCGGGAATGACATAGGCAGTTTGCTAAAGCAACAGTAACACAAAACCAAAATTTTGATGGACATAAGAATTTTTCCATTGGATAAGGCGAAACATTTCATAGTAGGTAGCATTAAATCCTTATTTCTGACTTTAAGTGCAGTTTGCGAATTAAGTTGACGATATGTAGACTTTCTTTGACAGGTTTATGTAATAAATAGCCATTTTGGAGTCCTGCAGAATACTATTAGTTTTAACTTAAAATTCTCTCTTACCAACTTACTATTAATTAATGTAAAAACATTTGTAATTAAGCTTGTTAAAAAATTATCTTTACTGCACTTTATTGGATACGGTGGAAACTTCCAAGTATAAATAAATTCAATTGTATTTAATATTCATTTATTCAAAACTAATAGTGTTATTGAAAAAAATGCACTATTAAACTGATTTAATAGTATTCAACCCTGTAAAATGCGGGCGGGAGGACCAATTTGGCTTCACCTAATGCCCTAGTCATTTAAATGGACGCCTTCTATTAAACTGTGTATACAGTAGATGGCGTTTGTAGTACATCAATCATGATTTGTCATTTGATAACAGGTTTAAATTTAAAATTAAGTGCATCAACGTTAAACGAAACTTTTTACCAACATAACAATAATAACCACAATGATTGATTTTTTTCCAATATTTCGCAATTTTTTTCCGCAGTTTTTGTAAATTATACACGAATGATCTCGTAGTCAATATTTTTTAGCATAAAGTTACTAATTGATGAATTATTAGAAGCACCAAAAAAAACGCAATGGGAAACTTAAAATTTTTGAATTCTTGTTATTCAAATTGTTTTACATCAAATTGTATTAGAAAATGTTGTATTGGAAAGAACTGTTAAACTTTTGATTAAAACTAATTAATGACACCATTTATTCGAAACTGGACGTTTTGTTGCGGCCAACTTGCTACCATAGCATTAGTTTTAGGAAAAAGAATATGTAACAGGATAGTTTAATTAGCTTAACCCAAACTATTTTCAAGTTTTCTTTTTATGTTACATACATATTTTGTTGGAAACAGCAGGTAATCAACGTTTCTGGACATTAATAGTAGGTTGAAACACTTAGTATTATTTTTTTTCTTGTTGTGAAGGTTTCAGGTGGAATTATGATGTATGTCTATTTTGAACACCGTTACAATAAACAAAAGTTAAATAATTAATAATTGGTTTAAAATTATTGAAGGATTGACGTATGTAACTGCATATACATACCTGTCGACAAAGTTGCTTAACGCCAAGCATCTGCGTACGTGATCGCTAACACAAGGCGACACTGGGTGTAGCAAAACTTATAGTTTAAATAATTCACTTTCAAAGTCTGCAAATTGTCCTAGAAGCCTCATTTTTGAAAAAAATGCATCTATTGCAAACATTTAGTTTAAAAATGTTGAAACTAATAAAACCAAAAATGATTAATTATGTAAGAATGCACAAACCTCAAATAATCTCCCGTTACCTAAAACCGTTAAAATCTAACGCTGATTTCAGTAAAGAACACACTGTTAATGTAACGGAATGTTGCCATGGGACATTTATGATGTGAGGATACTATTCATTTGTTACAACACTTTAACCGGGCAATAGTTTGAAAAAGGTACAATTTTACTGGGTAAATCCATACAATCAGCGATAAAAATTCACTTCATTTATTGTATCTGCTAGTGTTCTAGTCATTATAAATTATTTTCAGCTGGCACGTATAAGGTTTATTTCTTCTTACTTTGCACATCAAAGTTAAAAATATTTCTTCCTACTTGGAATCTATTTGATTTGTTATAGGTGTTTTAGTTTTGTAATTTGATCGAGCAGTGTAGTTAACCAAATGACTTCCTTCACAGCTTAGTAAGCAGTCTTGCTTTTTGCGTATGTTTCTTCATGAATCTTGATTTAAAAATCCTTGTCTTTTTGGATTTGTAAACTCAGAAAATAAGTTGTTGATGATGTTGTGAGTTTAGTCGGCTTTCAATTTCTCCGAGAAACTCTGATCAGCAGCCACGATCCATTCTTCGCCTACGTATAAAACCAATTATAACTGTTGGTATCTTTATTTTGAACAAACAAACATGATCAGCTTGACTTACTTCAAAACCAAGACTACGTCGGAAGTTCCAGCATCTTGGTGCTTTCTTTATGCCATTCAGGCGGCTTTTACTTAACTTATACCATCGTTGTTGCAACTGGGCTGAAAGTTTGAGGGTAAACAACCTTACGTGGGTAAAACCTTTGATAACAAGTCTAACTTTGTACTTATGTATGCTGACATTATAAGAAACCGCAATTAATTACTATAAATTTGTGATAACGTACCCTTTATAAGAGCGAGCGCGGTGCCGAAACAATGAGCATTCCATTACTATTCTATGATTATTCCTTCAGAATTCTTTCAGAATACTGAGCTAACCGCACTCAGTCTTTACTTTACTATATACTGTCCGCATTCTTCTTACTTCTAAACTGCAATCCTAGTCTGTATCAGGTGATTGGATTTGTCTCGTCCAGACATAGGTCTCAGTAATTTTTACTAACCGTATTTTCAGAACCCATTTCCGCTGCTGATTAGCATTCGGTACGTGTTATGGCAAAACCGTTTTAACCGCTTAAAATCCACCTATAAAACTACCGTTATTAATCCGTTCTCTTACAGCTAATGCATACTTATCACCAAACCCCTACAGTGTGGCTGATTCACTCGGTAGCACTAGCAAAGGGTGTGTGAATATTACTCAGCTTACTTTAATTACAGCCGCAGTCAGACCATAGACCGCTCGTTTACATGGCTTCATCGTTTTCGGATGACTATAAAATAATTGCAAAAATAAACTTTGTGAAAGAGAGTAAATATAAATAAAGCGAAATACAAATTAAACTTGAAGAAAACGTTAAAAGAGTTAGAAGGAAATAAAATTAAATAATAAAAAGAAGATAGTGTTGAGCAATCGCAAATCATCTAATAGTGATAAAACCTAGTTATTTAATTATGTTATAACTACTATAATAGTAAAACTTCAAAACTGGTTATAAATAAATTATATTACTCAAGTTTTATTGTAGTTTAAAACGTACGTCATGTTGCTAATAATAATTCTATTTCGCACGCAATTCAAGGTATTTACGTCATTGCACAGGGCTCGAAGTTGTTTCCCGATTTTGCATCAAATGCACTGAACTGACTACAACATCGAGAACTACAAACAATCTTATAATTATAAGCATGTGCATTTTAGCGCTAACATTTATACACGCATTCGTATTAACGCTTGAAGCAGGTTTACAAGAAATATTTAATTTACAAAAATAAAAGCCTGCAAAATAGAAATTATGATGATTATATACATTTTGAAAGTATCGTCATAAATATTCAACAAGATAAGTAAAAATTCTCATTTAATTTCAAACAAGTGTTTTTTCCAAAGAATATTCTGATGAGAGAGTTAGGTTATATAAAAATAAAAACTTCAACAGAAGACGGATTTATACTGTTGATGACTTAAAACATGCAATAGCACAATGAGCAATATTTCATCACCGTAAGTAATTAACGTTGGCGTAAGTATCGACGCTTGTTATGAAAACAATCGTTTCCACTTGGAATTAGATTACAATTAGATATATGCTTGTAAAGTTTTAGTTTTTGTACATAACAACAAATATGTACCTACACCAGTGCATATTTGCAAATATAATTCAATTAATAGTAACCGACAAATTCTAATTATTTACGCCACTGACAAAAATAAAATTCTAAATTTACTAATTGGACAGAGTGTAACATTGTAATGGGACCGGTAAACATTTTAAACTAAGAGTATGTTTAATATACTTTTTTCGCCTCCTGACGGAAAACGTCAAATTAACATTGAAACTACAAACCCTGAACCCTTAAGGTACATTTGTCAATAAAAATCTTTTATAGAACAAATATATGTTTACTAAATCAACAATTGCACAACTTTTGTATCTTGTGTATTCTGAATTACAGTTCACTTTATGACCGATATTGATAATTGACAGCCAAATATTTGTTAATTTTAGATTTTTACCATTTAAAAATCGTCGGCCAAAAATTTAAAACAAATCTTGTGCGTTAAATTATTTTACAGCGCTTAATAAATTTAAAGTACTCGGCTAACGTGTCGTGCTTCAAATTTATTTCGCGCTGTAAAATTTAATTTTCCGCACGTGAATGTAAATAACTATTAAATACTTCATTGAACTTTCAAATTATAGTATAGTTTAGAAATTGTTCAATTTTTAGACGGTTAAATTTATAATGACTGAAAACCCTTCACATTTATATTATTTATACAGTACATTTGAAAACGACAAATAATGACCAACAAGTAGATAGAGTCTAGTTTCTATTGTATGGATAATGATATCTTGTTAAGAGCATATTGAAGCATAGCTTTCTATAGCCCATAAGTTGAAAAGCACATGTAATTTCTTTTTCAGATATGAATATACTTTGATTTGTAAGAACTCATATACCTACCTATAAAATTTACTAAATTAAATTTAAAAATAAATAAGATTATTTAAAAAAATAAAAACAGTTTAGCAAACTTCAACATAAAATTATTATTGGTGGGTTTTTAAATCTTGTTTGAAACTCATTCTAATATTTTCAATCCGTTTCATAAACCTCTACGTTCCCAACGGGCAGCGTGACTTGAATAATCATTGTGATATTTAGCAACCGAATATTTTACTTCAATGAAAAAACAGTTTTTATTAATGTTTGTACATTACATTTTCATACAAAAAATTAATTAGGCAAAATTTACTGTGAACGTACTGAATCAATAAATAATAAGTACTAACTGCTATAAGCTTTTTCAGTCAATTTTAAATTTTAAAAATAAACACGTCTTGTGACAATTTCTACAAACACCGCACATTCTTATCAAAACAGTAAACCATTGCAATGTTAGAGAACTTTGCTTGGTGATAAGATTAAAGTGTACCTTCCTTAAGATTTGCGAATAAGGGTATATTGGTAAGAGTGCGAATGTGTGGGTATTTTAATTTTCTTATAAACTCACATTCCCTATTAGTTAATTGTAAATAGAATAAATTTCTTCAAAATTACCATAAAAATTATTCGACAAATTTAAGCAAATATTGTTTTTATTTTAACACAGTAGTAATCAAACAAATCATTTATTATTCTTTAATAATTGATTAAACTAATCATATGCATTTTGTATGTTTAAGTTTATGTTTTAAAATGTATTAATTAATTTACACTACAAATACAATCAAAAAGAGCGTTATTAAAGAGGGTAGATAAGGTAATGATACAAAACTGAACGTAATTTATTAATTAAAATTTTACAAAGCTCCCTTACTTGACAATATTTAAGGCTTTAATTACTTTACAATGAATACCATTTTCTTTTAAGGGTTTGCTATAGTAATCCTTAATACGATTAAGAACCAGATCATTATCTGTTTTTAATTACATGTTATACCACACAATTTATCAGCATACCAATGCAGAAACGTATTATTGTGTCTGACATTAAATTACGTTTTATTACAGTTTTTAACATTATGTGTGTCCTCAAAATTAAAGTATCAAATGAAAACTCCCTCTTGGCATTAAATCATATGCTAAATGAGATTCTACTTTTTCAATTTGCTCTTTTCGCACCGAGAGTTAGCAATAAAATTTGATATTTTGATTACCTGAAAAATATGCAAACGTAATTTTATAAAAGTTGGCTCACATTTCGATATTTTCCAACTTTTATAAAATGTGAAAAATCAAAGCTCATACACATAAAAGATATTCGCCAGTTGTAATTTTTTACATTACTTTTTAAATGGTGTATTTAATTCAAATTGTTAACGCCGTAAACCCTTTTCAAACAATTTTTAATTAAGAATTGTTTATTGTATTTTATGTATTTTGTTAATTGTTACTAATTTTAAGATCATTGTTTATAATTATTTATTTAAAAAATAGTGATCATTATAGATTTTTCATAATAATAATAATATCAATTCATTCATCAAAGTGAAACATCATCAAAATTTTCTGCTATAAAATAATAACAATCATTTTATCTTCAATACGAGTTCTGTTTTTTTATAAACATTTTTTTTATTCTATAAATATATGTATGTTTTGATGTTTTTTTTGTGAATTTGATTTAAATTTGGAAGAACAAACGTCAATCAAAAATTATATGTAATTATAATGGAATTTCAACAAAACTAAGTTTAAGGTGATTGTTTACCCCGGTTTGTATCATCAAGATTTGGATATTTTTACTGGCTGAGATTTGAAAGGGGTTCTTATTTGTGCGTTACATTTGTGGGCAATTAAAGAGGAGCATATTCATTTTAAGCAAGTATATTCTCAACTTTGAAGTTATTATCAAAAGAAGCATTTTAATTTTGATTAGTACTATTTTTTTAATTGTAAACATAAACTCACATTAAGAATCTTCAATTTTATTCATCAGTACTTTTAAATTATTTCAATTTCATTTTCGAACAATTTGATTTTTATCAATTGTTAGTCAGTTATTTTATTATCATTTTCACAATTTCACTTCAAGATTTTAAGCTTCAGCATTCAGAAACCGCGATAAATCAACACAAATACTGAAAATTGGCGCCGAAACAGGTCGTCTATATTGTGACGTCAATTATCGTGTAAATAACATAATATGTTGTTTGTTTGTATGATTTTTTTCAAGTAATAAATTAGTAGTCTTTACCTAAACAAACCACTATTTATATTTGATTTATACGAGTATTGACGTCACGATCAATGCCAATACGTTTCAAAATGATTTAAAAAAACTGTTTTGCAAATTTTTAAATAAAAATATTTCATACTGAGCACATTATAATTTTTTTAGTACTGAGGTTTTTTACGTTTATGACTTAACAATAAAGAACAATTTTCTTAAATTTTAATTTTATGAAAACACCCAATTATGTCTATTTAGTTATGGTAACCAGTTTTTTTCGTTTTCAATATTTACTTGCCATTTTCATTTTAATAAATTTTGTAATATAATTTTTTCTATTTTCATAAATAATAATTGACAATTGGTCGATTCGCGTACGTTAAAATGCTACACACAAACAAATTAATTAGTTAAAATAGCAATTACCAAAATATCTAATTTTGGTTCATACAAACATTTGTAAATCATTTTATTTAGTAGACTCACGTCTACAAAGGAAGAAATAATAATATAATCTAATTGAAAATTTTCAATTATAGAACCACAAAAGTAATTGAAAACTTTTTACTGTAAATTTTATTACAAATAAAATAGTCATTTAATAGCAAAAGTATTATTTGAAAATGTTTCAACAACGTAGAAACGACACCAATTTCAACAACTGTAAAAAAGATTTCAGCAATTGACCTACATCGTTGACCCCATGCTAAAACAACAATTTTTTAAATAATAAAAACAAAACGCATGTAAATGTAAAAAAGGAAGTCGATTACTAGAATTAGTAGTATGTATATATTTCTTACATTAGTATAATGAATTCTAAGCAATTTATAAATTACATGTAAAAACCAAACAATGAATAAATAACAAACTAGTATATTGTTACTTTGTATGTTTTTGTTATTGCATTTAAGCGTAAGATTAATAAACATAGCAGATCGAGTTACACTCGTTATTTATTTTACACATTCTGTTATTTTAATTCGTATAAATACAGATCAACTATTACATACATTTAATTTATGTTAACATAACTTGACGAATAATAACTTCTAACTGATTCCTAAATTTATGATGACGCTTTTACATACACAAGATAATATTCTAGAAAATAATTGAATGTTCTCGAACGGAGTTCTTAAACGCAGCGATTATTTATTCTGAAAATTCCAGTGAGTGGCGTAACAATAAGAAGCGACAAAATGCCTTATAAACGAGATATCATATAGTTTTTTTTTTTTTTACTTTGCGTTTTTGAACATTACTAAGGTTGTCACGGTTGGCAACAGTTATTTAAAATTAAATGGGGCTCTGCTTATGGTATACATTTGGAGCGTTAGTATTATTTTTAAGTTAATTACGGATTTAATAAGTGTAATGAAAGGAAAAGAGTTTAAAATAAAAATGGTCTTTTGAGACCCCTTCAGTGTGGAGGTAGGAAAACAAACAACTCAAAAGATCCTCCACACTGAAGGGGTCCTAAAAGATCATTTTATATTAAATTGAATTATTGGAGGAATACTTACCTGAAAGGAAAGGAGAATAATATTTTGACGATTTCTGAAAACCTTGTGGAATTTATATTCTTTTATTCTTATTATAATTCTTTTATTCTATATAGTCGTGTGTAAACATTCACTTTAATCAAGACATTTCAAAATATTATAAATTAAAAGGTTTGCTAAAACGGTGTTCAGAAGGATATATTTCAAAAAATCAAGAATTTTAAAGGAATACCAAATTAGCAAATTTATTTCTGAAGCGGAATACAAAATTTATTTGTCGATAAAAGTAAGTATAAATATATTTATTTGTATTTTTACAAAAAAAATAAACAAAATAAATAAAATAAATAAAATAAATAAAATAAATAAAATAAATAAAATAAATAAAATAAATAAAATAAATAAAATAAATAAAATAAATAAAATAAATAAAATAAATAAAATAAATAAAATAAATAAAATAAATAAAATAAATAAAATAAATAAAATAAATAAAATAAATAAAATAAATAAAATAAATAAAATAAATAAAATAAATAAAATAAATAAAATAAATAAAAAATAAAATAAACTATGACAATTTCAAATTGCTTAAAATAAATAACTAAATTAATAACTACATAAATAACTACTCCCTTGAAACTACTAGTTTTATGAAACGGATTTTTTGTTACGATACGCGTTTCTATGTTAATAACTACAAAATGAACGCAAAATAAAAAAAAAATTTTACTTCATGCTTCAAATTTGTTATATTAAAAAATTTTTAAAATACTGTTTTTTACTAAATATTGAGTGGAAACATAAATAATACTAACATGCTGTAAATTATTTCGATACGGTATGCTTTTAAATTTAAACCGCTTGACTACCGTCCCTCGCGAAATAAACTGGTGCTAAAGCAATAATGACAGACTTCACTAACCTTGGTTGTATAATATACTATTAATAACTGCGCATTTAATAATGTAACTTTCTAGTTCTATTAATAAAGATTTCATTCAAATAATAATTGTGCACAATTATTTAAATCCTAATAATCCGAATTTGTGTATAAACTATAAAACTAGAAAATTGACGATCGGAATAGGACTTCATCCATTGGCCGAATTCATATCATGGCACCGTGAATGATATGAATTATTTCCACACTGGTCAGTAATATTTTGAAGTTTCGATCTCAGGTTGCTACATTGATATGTGTCACTTTCGTGACAAGTCGTCTAAAAATGACTATCTTGTAACTGAAATTGTGTGTTTATGCAAATATTTTTGGACCAAAATGCTATATTATCTCAGTGTATTTGCTACATAGTGTTTCAAAAACGTAGCAAAAACACTGGGTTAATAGAGCATTTTGCTAAAAAAATATTTGCATAAGCACAATTTCAGTTACGAGAAATCACTTTACATTCCTAATATAGCAAAAACTGTTTCAGATCTGTGTAATTGATAATTGAAAATTCGAAATGACGAACGACGTCTTGTATATTATTTGTTACTTTTATGTAGATAGAACTACTAGCGTGCGTTGTACACACAAATTGTTGATGTACTTACATTTTCGTTATTTAGAATGCAATTTACGCACCTTGTATTTTTATAAATGCCGAAAAACAATTCAAATCTTCAAATAAAAGTTTGACAATTAAATAGATTAACTCAGACTGGATGACAAATGTATCATTATGTGCATTTGCGTTGTAGCCACAGCTCACTAATTAAATTTGCTGGTTTGAATGTTATAATATCAGAAATTTGAAAGTGCGAATTTAGAAAAATATTGTGCAAAAAATAGGATACGCAACTTGTGCGTAAACAATATTTGGGGAATTCGTGCCAAACCGGCACTCATTCCCAAAGAATCTGTTTACGCACACGTCACGTAAATAACTAATTTTGAACTCACTACCTCGAAAACAACGTCTGACGCACTGTGTAGTCAACCAGGAACGCGTGTTTCCCGCTTTAGTCGACCGGGAAACACACAGTGGTGCCAACCCTTTCAAAGTAGAAAAGTTTCATGTTACCGCGATTATTTCATAATAAGATGTCTATAATTCATTCGTTTATTGTATTAGCTAACATAGCGTATCGTTTTATATGTTTCTTATTAAGTAACTGAAAGGATAACATCAACAACAAATTTCGTTTTATTGTACGATCGCACAATTTTGCAACCCTTATTATAGTTCATCTCGTGAAAGAAAAATTGGTCTGATAATTTGACGTTTGGAAATTGTTATCAGTGCACCTGTAAAGTGGTTTCGACATAATTGTGTGGATTTTGTGTAGACCATGTCCAATAGTCGCAGAGCAAATATAACCTCAATAACAAAATCGAGCCAGAGAAGGAGACTGTCTGTTCCGTTTCAAAACAGATTAAACATATTTTATTTGACTTTAAATAAAGTAAGTGACATTTAGAATTAAATTAATGTATATAGTATATTAAACAAAACAACTTAAACAGTGTTACTTTTATATATATTTATCGTACAGTTGGTGCAATTTGAAATTATTATTTCAGAAGTTCCTGGAGGGTGAGAATCAGATAACGACTGTGCCACATTTACAGTATGAATTATATGAGGTGGTCCCGGTGATGGCTCCATTAAACGATCGGCAATACTAATTTTACTTTGAATGGAGTCATCAACGTAACTTTCAGCCACGCTTGAAGATTTCCATCCTCCAAATTTTTAAGTGTTAGCAGATCTCCACCTTTATCAGCCAACAGAGTTGCTGCACTTCTTCGAAAACAGTGGCCAGTGTAGTCTTTTGGATTCTCTAACTGAAGGAATTCGGCTACTTGGCTAGGAATTCTACCAATTGTATTAAGCCCTACTGGTGAATTAATACATTTGCTGTTTCTGTAAGTGCAAAAAAACGTTTTCTTCAAGCGACAATAAAAAGGCATATTATTGAACTACTGGCAGACGTTAAAAACGCTTTTACTGTCTAAACATTAAAAACAACAGTTCTTTTGTTTTCACAACTATTTAGAGGTTGGTACCTCAGTTTATGTCATATTATTAATGTAACAGTAAAGTACCAACTTAATTCGTCCAGAATAAAACGTCACTATAACACTCGAAAATCTCGAAAATTTGAAAATAACACATGAAAACTAGCAATAAACGCTTGAAGAAAAATAATATATTTTACTTGGAATTAAAAATATAATTGTTTCGCTTAATTTGCTGTCTCGGCTGACGCCTCGCCAGCAAACTTTTAAGCTCAACGATTATATTATTTAACTCCTAGTAAAATAATCTACTGTGTTGCCTCTGGTCTTACATTTCTATATTTTAGCAGCAAGTTTATCCATTCGGGTTTAGTTACTGCAAAACGTCGAGAAACATTTGTTTTTGTTTCTGGTACATTGACGAGAATAACTTCAGATTTGAACTCGATATCATTAATTGACATTTTGCACAACTCTTCACGACGACATGCACCGGAAATACCCATTATTACTACTACCTATAAAATGAATTAGATACTTAGTTTATATGTATTTATGAAATATGTTGCTTATTACACACCTTCATTAATAGAAATGAATTGTCTGGGGCCTCAACAATGAACTTATCAATTTCGTTATCGTTTAAAACTTTGGATTTTTCGTTTTAAATTGTACGTTTCCTTCTTTAAAAAGGCCACAAGTTTTGTAAATTTTGAAATGTCAACGTTATTGTGTATTATCAAATAGGACTTTAACATAGAATAATGCGACCAAAGAGACTTTTTACTGGAAAACGTTTGAAAATATCCCAGTAAACAATTTTCAGTGTATTTACTAATTTTATGTAATTTGCACCAGTCCAGAAACTTTAAATACACTAATTCATACCGTTTTTTGACTTATCCGGCAATAAGTTTTCGATCGCCTTTTTGGCCGTTTCTCTTATTTCTGGTGGTGTAAATTCAATTTCCGAATCAGAAGACATAATTAATATTTTTAATTGTAAAATAATTGTAACACAATAAACAACTGTCAAAATTGCAATTGTTTACCTACGGTTCCTTTGATCATTTTTTTAAATAAAACTTCAATGAAAATTAGAAATTTATTTGAGAATTATTGTTTTATGTTCGTTTAAAAAATATTGTACAATATTCATGAGTGACCAATTTTGTGTTCCCCGCTTACTTATATCGTAAATAACTATTGATTGAGTTTCGCATAATAACCTCTTTAACAAATTGCGTAGATGTAAAATGAACTACATTGCTTTTCAATTTATACAATCTTATTTCCCAAACAGAAAAAATATACAGAAATGAATAATTTTAAATCTGGCATGCTACCGATCACACAGGTGTTGAAATGTTGATATCAACTCATTATACATAAAAACAAACCAGAGTAAATTGTTAATAAATGAATGGTTAAAGATCAATAAATTAGTTTTAAACGAATCAAAGACCCAAAACATAATTTTTAGCACTAAAGATGTACAAAACCATCAGAATCAAAATTTGTATAATTTTGTGAATAAAAAAGTAAACACCTAATCAAACCTTATTCTAAGGTGTCGTAATAACCAAACAACAAATACTTAATTCAACACTCTACTTTACACAAAACATAAAATAGAGAACGGTATGATATCGTCCAAACTATTCACGAACATAATACAAGATCAAACCGTAATTTGTAAATTCACTATTGTACAATATTCGCAGCTGTCAACTAAGTAATAATAATAATGGTTGTTGAAATTTGAAGAAAACAAAGAAATAAATGATTTGAACAATTGATTATTAAAGTTAAAATTGAAAATTAAAGACATATAATTGTGTGTAAAATTTTGTGGAAAATAAATTACATTATTATTATTATTATTATTATTATTATTATTATTAATTGTCACTAGATTTTTAAAGTTATTTTAAGACATTGTATCAAGCAATGCGGTTATAAATTTGTTTATTGCATAATGTTAATAAGTTTGAACGGGTGATAAAAATTGTCAAATTGATTTGAATAGAGAACGTAGTAATTCAAAATATTTAAGCAAAAAAACGTTTTCTAACGTATTTATAACTTGGAAGCTCTCTTAGTGTATAGTTGGTAATTCACTTTTTTTAGCGTCAGTCAAATACCCAATTTACCATAAAATACTACTATAAAAGGTTTTAAATTATAAGTGAAATGCGCGTGTTACAACATCTCGTGTATAAAGAACACGTACAAAAGCGATAACTTTAAATGCTTAACACTCGTGTCGACAACAAGCCAAGTATTTCTAAACAGTAGCATACACGCTATGAAAGAACACCTGATGCGTAGTTCGCTCTTATTATGAGCTCATCAGAGGTGTATACTTAAGTGCGTTAATGTTAGAAAGCATTTAAACGGAGTTTAAAGTTATCGCTTTTGATAACAATAAACATATACACACACTGTCGTTACAGTTAATTGTTGGCATTTCTTAATTTAATTTTAAAACTGCATTTGAAAGTACTTTTAAGATTTAAAAGTGGCGGTGAATCGGGCCATGGTCCATTTAGGTATAATATGTTGTGTATACACACGTCTATTTTCATTTCTTAATTTCACAGGCATATGGCTAATACGCAGATGAACAGTACTTGTTACACACATGCCGTTACAGTTAACTGTTGGCATTTTTCTTAGTACTTGTTATTGTTTGCCAGCGTTTACTCTATAAACACCATGCTGACATAATCAATTCACGTGACAATAATGATTCCTCTCTAATAGTTGGCGATTGTGTTCAAGCATCAGATGACAGTTTCGATCAATTATTGTAGCCGAACTACTTAATTAGACTGTTACTGTAAAATATGTGTGATTCTTATTTCAGCAAGTCTTTAGAATCAGAATTAAACAAATTACCCTGTACATTATGTAAGTGTTAATTATAATGACTATTAAAACTTCTTTTTTTAAATTTCCTAAAAAATGTAAAACGTACAGGGAGTAGCAAAAAAAATATGGAAAAATTGCTATAACGGCTGTGGGTATTGACACTTTAGGAAATAAGTTAATATGCGAAAAACTTTTTTACCCTCAAAATTATTATAAACAATAAACGTAAAATCATTAAGTGTTAAAATCAGTGCCTGTAAAATTCGAGAAAGAAGTTATGCAAGTTACTATTATTTCCATTTACCCACTAAAATAATTTGTTAGAGTTTTTTTAATTCCAAATTGATGAGATAAACATTATGCTTGTGCATTCATGTAGCATATGTATATAGCGATCAAAAGGGTTACTAAGAAAATTGAAAAGTTGTCATTAGAATGTACTAAAAAAGATTTGTGTGTAATTAATTTTAAAAAGAATATTCAAAAATTATTAAATACAATTGACTCGCATATTTATCAGTGAATTTATGTTATTTTTCTTCTTATAATCAACTTGCGCATCTAAGCAAATTACAACCAAGGACGTCCTCGATTAAAAAACTCAGCAGATGCATCTTTTCAACTGGGTCCAAAGCGAATAAATTGTTTATGTAAATAATAATCACAATCACAAAAATTAAAAATGAAGTTTTATCATAACTTGTATTGATGCAAATAAATTTTATTTCTTACAAATTAAATTGTTGTTTTATTGAAGTTTGAAACAAAATTTAAAACAATTCGCAAATCCAACTAGTAGGACGTACTGGGATAAATTCATGGCAAGATAAATTAAGTTAAGTGCACTTTATTTTTATTATGCAAGTGCAAACTGTTCATTTTGCAGAAAAACTCGAAACCTGGTTTGATTCCAAAGTTGAAATCATTAGAGCTTTCTGAAGACATAGACCAGTTTTTTGAATTTATTAAGTAAATCCAAGTTCAAAAAAAATATGAGGTTATTTGAAAATCATCGCTATTTCTTTATTTTATTATTCTTTATTACTTATTTTGCGATAAGAACGAACTGCAGAGTTTGATTCTTGAATCATTCTCGAATGTAGACCGATGTTGCATTTATGCGATGCCGTAACAGAATCAATGGTTACAGAATTAATCGTTAGTGGCAGCACTTTACAAATTAACAGTTTGGTGAACGAGGGTGAAAGGGGCATCCGGTGGTTGTTGGAGATGTAGTTATGAACAAACAATAAGGCTTGCGTATCTTCAAGTTTATAATCAATTGTATAACTATTTTCCATAGCTTTTTATTTATGATTTTTATAATTCGATAATTTAAAACAATTTTACTTATATTGCACTTTCCCTATTTTTCCATTACACATGTAACGGCGAGTAATCGCCCACAAATATTACTCAACCTTCGCGACTCGGTTTTCAGTTACACTATTCTTATTTTTTATTAGTTACGGAAATATACCACAATTCTTTGCAGATGTTTCGGCATGTTTAAAGTGTAAAATTTGTTATGAACAATATTCGCCATTTTTTTGTTCAAACTTTATAAAGGTGCCTCAAAAAAACAACAAAAATATAGTAAGTGAAGAATAAAACAAGCGTTTACCCCAGAACTCCACATCACCCGGTAAGCCAAAAATAAAATTGCGTTTTAGAAAAAATGGTTCAAACAAAAGCTATATACAATAGAATTTCCAACAACTTTTTCCCTCAACTTTTTTGTAAGTGATATTGAGGTGGAAATATAGTTACAATAATTAGTGTCACTTGATTGTTATATCTCAGTAATTATTTATCCGGATCAAAAATAATTTAAACAAAAAGTTGTCATTACCTGATTAAAGTATAAACAACTTATATTTGAAACAAAAAATGTGTAAAATAGAATATTTTTTAAATACTCTAAAAACTCGGAAATCTGTGTAGGTAAACGGCCCTAATCAGATTTTCAGGTGCTAAGTAAAATCCTTGTACAATATTTTATAAAAATCAGGTCGTTTTCTCTATATCTTGTTTACATGGACGGATGGCCAAGCCGGCCGTCGGACATAAAATATTTTTGTTTCATCATAACGTACACCCCGAGCTCTAATTTGTCTGAAAAAGTGAAAAAGGGTGCTAAAATTTTTGGTTTGGAAACCGTCGCATAATTGCACAATCTTACTTCATAAGATGCGGAATAAAAATAAAAGTGCGATGAAGTGAAGTGGGCAGTGACAGAACGAATGCATCTAGGGATGGTGCATCGTTTACTGTAAATAATTGCACCTACAAACAGTGTATTGTTACTTTAAACAATGAATAACTAACTAAAACTACATCAGATCGAAATAACCCAAACAAAAGTAGTTCCATTTACCATCTACCCGTTTTCTGAAATTCTTTTAGGAACCGTGTATATTGAAACCTTATGTCACCCGGGAAAATTGTAGATCAACATCAATATACTTGACATCTTTTGAAGAAATCTGGGTTCCACGGAAAACAAAATAATCATTTTGACTACAGAAAGTCAAAACGAAATTAGAGAATTTAAGATCGTTTAACACTTTACGTACAATCCGTGTAAAAAATATGTAAAGGTACGTTTTGATATTTTTATGGTACGTCTTTTATTTTTGTATTGGGTTATTAAAGTATAAATTTGAAAACATCGTTAAATAATAATAATTTGTATTACTTTACATAAAAATAAATAAAAATGTTTTTTAATTACGTTTTCTCAAGCGTACAATAGACATACTAAACTTCTACAAAACTAGTTGTGAAAATATTATAAAAAAATATAAATTCCTTATCTTTTTGGATCGACCAATGATGCACAAAATTTAATCAAAATGTCAAATTATCAAAAAATAGTTTTTTGATGTACGTGTTAATTATAATTTTTCATCAGGTATTGCTATTGAAAAAAAGCATTGTTCATCAGTGTCATTGCCATAAATAAAATCAATTATTTTCCAATGACAAATGCGAGGCGTATGTTTTCAATAATATTATTCTCCACTTTAGTAGACATGGTAAAAAATACAATAAACATATGGTATTAGAGTCCACTCTACCCTTTTTTGCTAAAATCGTTATATCGAATTATTTTTATAGAAAGAATGTTAAAACAAGGTCACGGACATGTTTGAAAAACTAGTTTCAAGAGTTTACCGTTCTGCAGTGCTGCTTTACAGGGGAAAATTACATGTTTTCGAAGCGACAAAATAACACCCTTATACATTCTAAAATATTATTTTCCACACATTCACTACAATGTTTTCCAACTCAGTACAGACGCTTTTTAATTCAAGATCAATTATTAAATTGGGAAGAATTTAAATATTTCACTACAAAAGCTGCAAAAAACAGTCTTATTTTTAAAACATAATTATAACAAATCAAAATATTTTAAAGAAAAAAAGGCTCCCGACATAAGTTACGTAACAAATTCATGTTTATGATAGTGAAATCCAAAAATTACTTTTATCAAAAACTGTAGCCTTGAGAGTGTCACCCGTGACATAGGAATTTTACATTAGAATTGAAAGGTAAGAGAATACTTAAGTTTAAAAATGGCAACCACTTGATTGGTCTCAGGACAAGAATTTTTTTTTTTTCTTTATTTAACAACAAAATGTGAGGACGGATAATTTTTTAATTAAAAAAACTTTCACCTTTAAAAAAGTAGATTATTATGCTTATTTAGTGCATAAAAATGAATGAAATTTGAAGTAAAATGTTTGTAAGATCACTATTATAAATTTGTAAAAAAAAAAAATTTAAGCAGTTCAGTTCTCCATTTTTAAGCAATAAAAAAATAGTTTTTCTCATAAATCAAAGTCAAATTAACAAAAAAAACCCTGCAAAGAATATGTTTTGATTAGATACAAATGTAGACACTGTTTCAGGGAATTTTCTTCATGGCTTAAAATCTACTGAGCACAATATTATTCTCAAAATGCAACAGAGTGAACTTTCTTTTCAGATCTTTGAAAGCTTTAGGCAAGACTTTTTATTCATAGATTTTCATATGTCTAACTCAATAGCGGACATCTTGAGTTTTTATTTGAGTAAAAATTTTAAATTAGTTTTGATTGAAAAAAAGTGACTTTTTTCTTGAAAGTTTTTCGTGTCTCCTATACTTTTTTCAGTATTTATTTGAAGAATTTTTATGAACATGATTAACTCTTTAAATAGATTTAAATCAGTATACTACAAAAGTTACTTATTTAACAAAATCTCACATCTTAAATTATAAACCAGTTACTTATGGAATCTCCAATCCATCTTAGGACACCCTATTACAACACCTAAATTTAATTAATTCAGCTAGAGCATTTTATGATAGAAAAAAATTCAAAAAACAACCGAGTTGTTTTTAACTTATCTAAACGGAGTTTATTTCATCACTTGTACAATTCCAGTTTTACAAAATAGGTACTTAATAAAATAAAATAGACAAATGGAAAAATTTGCATTCGGTGTTAACTTCATTATAAATTAGTTTCAATTTAATTCTGCTTCTAAATTACGTATCACCCTTGTACTTATAATAAATAAAATTTAAATAGATGATTAACAAACATATTGTATTTAATTAAAGTAAACGTAAACGAGTTTTACTTACAAACATGTAAATTTTATGGTTTGTTTAGTTATTATTTTAGGCATAACGTTATAACAAGAGGGTTTGCAATGCATTATGACAAATGTACTAGTTGGAATATTCTACAGTTTGATATGTAAACCATTTGCAGAATTTCCTATAATAAACCCCCTTTTCACAAATTTCATTCATTACTAGAGGTATTTTAATAGAAACGAATAAAATCCGTCTCTACAGAAATATTACTTGAATATTAGTTGAGTAAATAGGAATTATACTTAGAGAATATTAAACTAAATGTAAGAAACATTTTTATTTACAAGTTTTGTTTTTATTTTGTAAAAGTACAACAATAAAGTTAATGAAAACATATTCTTAAAGCACTTTTCTTCGAAAATAATTTTGAGAACATCGAACCTTTTGCGTTTTGTGGTTGATAAATATAACTTCGAAAATGAGATTTAGAGACTCGCCTAAATCTCACCTATTCGCTGAGAAAATTGAATCTAATCTTGTTTCTGCCTCATCTTAGGTGTTGTCAGCCATGTCCCTTACCTATTCTGTATTTCTTGGCTTCTTGTGCCGACGAAATTACCTCAGGCTTTGTAGTTAGTGTTAATATAATGGAAAAACTTTCAAGCACTTTTTTATTTGTTGTAATTTGTTAAATTAAAAAGTACGTTTCACGCATGCTAAAGTTAATAAAGCTGATCTATTTAATATGATTTCAATTTCATTCAAAAAGTTCCTTGTTTTCTGCTGCTAACAAAGTTATTTGTTTTATATGATCTTAAACGTATGTTCTATAATTTGTTGTTTTTACACTGCTTTGAAAAACCATTCCAAAAAATGTGTAATGCAATGCGATTAAATTGTGGTCAAAATAAACTTAGCCAGGCGTATGGAAGACAACAAATGTAATATTATAGCCAATGTACATTACCATAATTTGTTATAGTAATCATTATGGAAAAGCAAAATAACACTCTTGATTGTAATTAAAAGTTTTTAAATGTGATGTTCGTCTGTACTATCTTATTTAAATTTTTTGTTTGCGATTATACAATAAGTAAGTTATGACAGATGTCACTTGAAATTTGATTTTCATAGAATTGTTAAATGTTACAGTTAATGAATTTTTGTTACAAATTTGGAAATCACGATGTATATTTTTAAATAGTATTGACGTATAATAAGTTATTTATGTAACAAGCGACAAAAAGTGCACTTTTATACGAGACTGAATTTGCTGGCCGAGGCGTTAGCAGGGCAACAAACAGGCGAGGTTGATTAAAAGCACTTTTTTCCGAGGTGCACATATTAATTTTTTTCCGTTGACCTTAAATTAATTAATTTTCTATTTATTACCGTTTACACGAAAACAAAATGTTTAGTAATTTTAAAACAAAAAATTTTACGTTTGTTCTGATTTTACTGTACCTAATGTTCACTTCACCGTTCAAGTATTGTAACATTTGTGTCAAAATTTATTAAAGGAAATAAAAGCTTTCCGCGTTCGAATATTGTACCGATAAAGCATTTGTTTACAACAATCACATAATTTTTATAAGAGCACTCGATTATGATAGGTAATAGGTAAACACGTACTTTTTTATAATTTATTAAAATAATAAAAATTACATTTAGGCTAGTGTTATTTTGAAGTATATTTAAAAATGTAGTTATAGTTTGGAAGCCTTCTTATCAAAATTAATGCATTTCTTTAATTGTTTATGATCAAAGATGTAATGAAGTTTCTCCTATTAAACACATTAAAGTCGATTCTTACTAATTAAGGACATATAATAGTTATAAGACTGAGTTTGTACCGTGGTCAGACTTATAATCATTTTATATTCAATAAAAAATATTGCCTGACCGTAAGAAAGTATGCAAACGTAGTTTTTGATTCCTCGAAAATGTTTCAAAATGTAATAATCTTCTTTGCAAACTTATTGAAAACTGTGAAATTCACCTTGTTTTGTGTACGAATAAATCTTGAACCCAGTAATGTTGATGGTTTATATGATTCTATTTTGTTTCCTGCGACAGAATCAATATTCAAATAATTTTTCTAGTAATTACTGTTCTTGTGTTTTCCATTAACATT